>CAUYPK010108771.1:0-29202 GCA_963574355.1 Loris lydekkerianus | reverse complement strand
ACAGTAACTAAGAAAATGCCATGAAGGCTACGTTGAACAGTTTGATGAGAATATTTCAGATTGTATATGAAAGCAGCACATTGTACCCCTTGATTGCACTAATGTACACAGCTATGATTTAACAATAAAAATAAATAAATTTTAAAAATAAATAAATAAATAAAATAAAAATGCCTATATATCAAAATGAATCCAAGAAAAAGATTATGTAATCAAAAAAGTTATGATATATATAAAATAAAGCTTATTATCAAAATATATAAAGAACTTGTACAGCTATATTAATGCATTACCCACATTTCACTTAACAAAAATTTTTTTTCCTCTCCCCTCCCCCCGACTTAACAAAAATTTTTTTCTTCTTCTTTTTTTTTTTTTTTTTTGAAAAAATAGAAGATAATAAAATATTGAACATGAACATTGGCTCGGTGCCCGTAGAACAGTGGTTACGGTGCCAGCCACACACACTGAAGGCCAGCTAAACAACTGCAACAAAAAATAGCCGGGCGTTGTGGCAGGCACCTGTAGTCCCAGCTGCTTGGGAGGCTGAGGCAAGAGAATTGCTTAAGCCTGGGAGTTTGAGGTTGCTGTGAGCCGTGACGCCACAGCAGTCTACCCAGGGCAACATAGTGAGACTGTCTCTAAAATAAATTAATTAATTAATTAAATAAATAAAAATGAACATGTACAGAGATATTTTTAGTTTTGACTATAAAAAAGCAGAAAACAACTAGAAACACCCAAAGCACATCAACAAGAAAATGTAATGTAAATATGTAAAAATACACATTTTTATGACTTAGAAGATAATTTCCAATGATGCAATTTTCTTCACGTCTATAAAATTTCTTCTTCCCTTAAGATTAAATGTAAAAATTTTTTAATATTACAATTATAACTGAATAGATTCAACACTAAAATTCTCTATTACAAGCTCAGTGCCTGTGGCTCAAGTGGCTAAGGTGCCAGCCACATACAACTGAGCTGGTAGGTTGGAATCCACCCCTGGCCCTACAAATGATGATGGCTGCAACCAAAAAATAGCATTATGGCGGGCGCCTGTAGTCCCAGCTACTTGGGAGGCGGAAGCAGGAGAATCACTTGAGCCCAGGAGTTGGACGTTGCTGTGAGCTGTGATGCCACAGCACTCTACCCAGGGCAACAGCTTAAGGCTCTGTCTCAAAAATAATAATAATAATAAAGTAGGTTAAGAAAATTATTTTAAAAAATAAATAAAAATAATAAAATTCTCTATTACACTTATAACTACATTAAATCAATAAAACTCTATTTAAATGCAAAAGTAAAATAAATATACATAATTGTTAATATCGATTGGTTTGGGTAATTGATCGATTGCTTTTTCCAATTTTCTTTACTGAGAATGTCAGTTTTATATTTTTTTATTTTGAGAAGTTTATAGAGATTTAATAACCTTCCAAACCTCATAAAGTTCTTTCATTGCTGCAAGTTTAGATTCAAACTTTTCCAGACTCCAAAAAGTTGAGATTCCCAGTTTCAGGTTACGAACCCGAATAGAAATGTCAGCAGTACCTTTATCTGATATATCGTGTCTGAAAGAAAAACCAAATAAAGAAAAAAATGCTTATTCTAAAACACAATACCCATTTACACTAAGAGTTTTCTGGAACAGAATAATTTTCATAAAATTTCAGTCCACTTATTTAATCTTTCCATAGCTAAATATTTTTATTATTATAATAATCATGTCTAATAGATGCTATATAAAAATAACTTAAAAAAATTTTTTTAAATCACAATTCTAATAAGGTACATGCAGGGGTGGCGAACACGCGGCTAGAGCCGCATGCGGCTCCCAGCCAAAATGAATTTCTGCTCTTTTCCTCTTATCATTATTTTGTATACTGTGGCTCTTTACCAAGTTTGGATTTTGTTATGCTGCTTCTGAGGAGGGACCTCTGAGGAGCAATCTCCGAGCACGTAGTCGAACTTGTTCGCCACCCCTGGGTACATGCCTTTTTAAAAAGTGGAATACTGATAAATTTTCAACTTAACAGAAAATTAGCAAATTCCTACAACTAAAATTATTCTGCTTATAAATATGCTAGTGTGCTAATTGCTAAAACTTCTTTCACTCTAGAGTGAGCTCTTTTTTAAAATTTCATTTTATTGTATTTTAATATTTCAGGGGGTACAAATATTTTCGGTTGCATGGATGGCTTTTATAATGCTTGAGTCATGGTATTAAGTATGCCCATGACCCAGACAGTGTTCACTGTACCCATTAGGTAGGTTTTCACCTGTCCCTTCTCCTCTCCCCACCAGCGTGAGCTCTTAATTAAGAGTCTGAAAGTATCACAGGGGATTCTGATAACACCTCTTTCCTGGACAGGCACTGTAGAACAGAATTTAGAGAAACTAAATTATAGGAAGGTCTACTAGTTAAAAACAAAAAAAAACTTTTATAATCAGGATAATTACTCACCTGCCAAAAACATAATATGTTTTTAATTTGCTGCTGATAGCATTGGCTTCCTGAATCATCATTGAGAGTTTCATGGAGCTCCAATTTGTCTGAACTAATATAAAGCACACAGAGAAGATTCAAAATACATGCATGAGTAGTAACATATTTCACTAGGCAGAAAAATTCCTGAAAAAAATTACTGATTTTAAATGAATGGTTTTTAACTCTATATTACAGAAGGATAATAACATTTGAATAACTTTTCTTCATTTCTCACTGGTAAAATGAAATATTTTTCATATAAAATGAAGTCTTTTGCCTGTGAAGGACAGGAAAAAACTGAAGTTGACATAGAAAGGATAAGGAATTATAAAAGAGGAAACATCAAAGACAATGCTTTTCCTTCTAACATCTGTAATAATTTTTTTTCCTAATTTCTTTTTTTTTTTTTCCTAACTTCTAGTTTAACTATCAGGTAAACTATAGCCTTACTTATATAGAACCTCATCCCTTTTGGATTTTCCCAAAAATTAAAAACAAAGTATATATAAAGTTTACTTTTATGTCTTCATATACACACACATACATTAAGACATTAAAATAAAAGAGGAAAACAATTAAGTTCACAATTTCATTTTTCTAATTTAAATTTAATATTTTATCAGGAATATTTCCTTTATTGCTCAGACCTATAACCAATAATCCACTAAAAATAATTTTCTTGAAGGATAAATCTCTTCATATGACTTTAAAAAAAAAATCAAGTAATCATTATAAGGTGCTATTCCAAGCCCTCAGAGAAATAAAAAGATTTACTAATATATTTATTTCTTGGAACAGCTATAAAGAGTATTAATGTTTTTAAAAATATCTTAAGATACAAATTATAGGAAGGACACACTACACCTATCAAGTATTCTTGCTAAAATATTTAATCTGAACCTGACAGGCCTGTAAATTTAATTACCACTTTTTAGAGAATATAGAAATGGAAGAACTTGTTAAGCAGCACCATGGAGACACAATCAGCAAAATCCAGAATCCTGGAAACTCAAAAAAAAAAAAAAAAAAAAAAAATCTGATTTCTTCAAGAAATGAATTTCAAGAAGGGAAAGAGAGAAGAGGATAGCAAATTTACAGCTTAAAAGAGACTTAAAAGGCACATCTAAGGCCGGGCATGTTGGCTCATGCCTGTAATCCCAGCACTTGGGAGGCCAAGGCAGGTGGATTGCCTGAGCTCACAAGTTCAACACTAGCCTGAGCCAGAGCGAGACCTCATCTCTAAAAATAGCCAGGCGCTGTGGGGGGTGTCTGTAGTCCCAGCTACCCGGGAGGCTGAGGCAAGAGAATCGCTTAAGCTCAAGAGTTTGAGGTTGCTGTAAGCTGTGATGCCACAGCACTCTACCTAGGGCAATAAAGTGAGACTCTGTCTCAAAAATAAAAGGCACATCTACCAAACATAATGTTTGGATCATGTCTTATCCTGATTCAAACAAATCAAGTGTTCAAAAGAAAATGTATGTAACACTCCAGGAAATTTGAATATGGAGTAGATATTTGATGAGTATAAGAAATTAATATTTTGGATGTGATAATATCATGGTAATGCTTTAAAAAGTGACAGAAAAGGAGAGAAAAGAGAGTCCTTATCTAATATAGAGCTACACAATGAAATATATACCTCTCAAATGACATGATATCTTGGATTTGCTTCAAAATAGAGTAGGAAAGCAGGAGGATTAAGTACACCAGCAACAAGTTGAACATGTGTTGATAATTGTTCAATAAAGTACATAAGGGTTTATTGTATCTACTTCTATATATATATATAGCAATATATCTACTTCTATAGTTTAAAATTTTCCATAACGAAAAAAGTTTACACTTAAAAAATGCTGAGTTCTACACAGAAATGTATCAAAACAAACAAACAAAAAAAGGTACAATGAATCAATTAATGCTGTCTGGGCACAGTTGCTCACACCTGTCATCCTAGTACTCTGGGAGCATCTCTTGAGTTCAGGAATTTCAGACCAGCCTGAGCAAAAGTAAGACCCTGTCTCTACTAAAAAATAGAAAAAATTAGTGAATCGTGGTACTCCCATCTACTCAGGAGGCTGAGGCAGGAGAATCACTTGAGCCCAGGAGTTTGAAGTTGCTGTGAGCTAGGCTGACTTCTTGGCACTCTAAGCCTGGGCAACAGATGAGACCCTATCTCAAAAAAAAAAAAACAACTAATGCTAATCCTTCTCATACATCATATTAACAGAATAAGAATAAAAATTATACCATCTCTTCAATAGGTGCAGAAAAAGCATTTGACAAAACACAACATCTTTTTATGATAAAGACTCTCACAAATTAGGTATAGAAGGAATGTACCTCCACATTAATAAAGGCCACATAGGATACGTGCACAGCTACTATCTTCACCAACAAATAGCTGAAAGCTTTTCCTCTAAGATCAGGAACACAAGGATGGCCACTCTTACTACTTCTATGCAACACAGTACTGGACATTCTAGCAAAAGCAATTGGAGAAGAAAAAGAAATAAAAGGCATCCAAATTAGGAAAGAAGAAGTAAAATTGTCTGTTTACAGGTAACATGATCTTATATATCGAAATCCCTAATAATGCCACCAAAAAAACTGTTATAACTAATAAATAAATTCAATTAAGTTTTAGGACCTAAAATCAACCTACAAAAATCAGTTTTATTTCTATATACTAACCATGAACTATCCAAAAAAGAAATGAAAACAATCCCATTTACAATTGCATAAAAAACAACAAAACACTAAGAAATAGCTTTAACCAAGAAGGTAAAATAAATTAGTAAACTAAAAACTATAAACGTAGTGAAAAATTAAAGACAGGAATAAATGGAAAGATATCCTATGTACACAGACTGAAGAATTAATATTAATTATCCATACTCTCCAAACCTATCTGCAGATTTGGTGCAATCGCTATCAAAATTCCCCTATCATACCTTACAGAAATAGAAAAAGCAATCCTAAAATTCACATGGAGCCACAAAAGAACTCAAAGAATCAAAGCAATCTTGAGAAAAAAAAAAAAAAAAAAACTAAACTAAAAGTATCATCCGGTTTGATTCCAAAGTACCAGACACTACAAAGCTATAGTAATCAAAACAGCATTGTACTGGCATAAAAACAAATACACCAATAGAACAGAATAGAGGGCCCCAAAATAAATACACACATTTATGGTCAACTGCTCTTTGACAAAGTTGCCCAAAATACACTACACAATGGGGAAAGAGCAGTCTCTCAATAAATGGTGTTGGCACAGCGAGACCGGGTCTCCAGAAAAAAAGATACAAAAAAAAAAGGGCCAGGCACAGTGGCTCATGCATATAATTTTAGTACTTTGGGAGGCTAAGACAGAGAATCACTTGAGGCCAGGAGTTTGAGACTAACCTGAGCAATACAGCAAGACCTAGTCGCTACGGAAAACTAGCTGAGTATGGTGGCATGCACCTTGGTCCTGGCTACTCAAGAAGCTGGGGCAGGAGAGCCACTTGAGCCCAGAATATAAGATCTGAAGCTGTAAAATTTCTAAAAGAAAACAGAAAGGAAAAGCTTCTTGACATTGGTCTGAGCAATGGTATTTTTGGAAATATCCCAAAAGCACTGGCAAAAAAAGCAAAAATAGATGAATGAGATTACATCAAACTAAAAGTTTCTGCATAACAAATAATTCACAGAGCAAAGATGAAATGGGAGAAAATATGTGTAAGCCACACATCTGTTGAAGGATTAATATAAAAAATATATAAGAAACATAAACAACTCAAAAGCAAGAAAATAACCTGGTTAAAAAATGGGCAAAGGACCTAAACAGACATTCCTCAAAATTAGACACCAAATGGCTAACAGGTATGTGAAAAGGTGTTCAACATCACTAATCATCAAGGAAGGGCAAATCACAACCACAATCAAGTAATACATCATACATAGTAGGATAATTATTACCAAAAAGACAAGAAATAAGTGTTGGCAAGCATGTAGAAAAAAGGGGGCCCTTGTACACTATTGGTGGAAATATAAATTGGTTCAGCTATTATGAAAAACAGTATAGAGAGGTTGTTCAAAAAATTAAAAATACAGCTATCATATAATCCAGCAGTACCACTTGTGGATATGTGTGTGTGTGCATGTGTGCATGTCTGTGTATGTATGTATGTGTATGTGTGTGTGTGTATATATATATATATACAAAGAAAATGAAATCAGTTTCTCAAAGAAATATCTTCACTTTCGTCTTTGTTGCAGTTTTATTCAAAACAATCCAAGTGCCTGCTGACAGATGAATGGATAAAGAAAATATGCTATCTATATATAATGAAATATTATTCAGCCATAAAAAGAAGTAAATCTCATCATTTGCAACAGCATAGATACACCCAGAGGACATTATGTTAAGTTAAATAAGCCAGACACAGAAAGATAAATACTGCATGGTTCACTTACATGTAGAATCTAAAACAGTTGAACTCATAGAAACAGAGAATAGAATGATGTTTATTAGGGGCTGTAGGATGGGAGAAATAGGAAGGTGCCAATCAAAAGATAGAAAATTTCTTAATAAAACAAAAAAAATAAAAAATAAAATAAAATAAAAAAAGACAAAAAGAAAAATTTAAAAAAAACAAAAAACATAAAAAAATAGAAAGTTTCAGTTACACAGGATGAACAGATTCTGGAGGTTGGATGTATGGGCAAGTTGACTATAGTTAATAATAAATAATACTGTATTATATACTTGAAATATAATAAGAAAGGAAAAAAGGTAACTGTGAGGTGATGGATATCAGCTTGCTCATGGTAATTATTTCACAATGTATATAAAAACATGTATACCTTAAATATATATATAATTTTTATTTGTCAGTTATACCTCAATAACGCTAGAAAAAGATGTCTCTTAAAGAAAAAGAAGCCCAAGTGAAAAAGAAAATAAAACACTCCATGATGAAGCACAACTGAATGAATATAAATGAAGGATCAAGGATTAAAATAAAACAAATTTTCAAAAACATGTACGTCAAAACAAAACTTAATTTTGTTCACTCTTTGCTTAGGTGGAATGCTATAACAAATTATATAGACTGGGTGGCTTATAAGCAAGAGATTTATTTCTCACAGTTCTGGGAGCTGGGAGTCTGAAATTAGAGTGCCAGCACTGCTGAGTTCTAGTGAGGGGCCCTTCTGGGATACACACTGCCATCTTCTTGCTGTGTCTTCACTTGGTAGAAGGGATGTAGGTACTCTCTGGGATTCCTTTTATAAACGAACTAATTTCACTTAAGAGGGCTGTGTCCTGGTGACCTATTTCGTCTACATATTATGGGGAGACATAAACATTCAGTACCACTAATATAACTAAATATACTAAAAACTGAATATTCTAAAGACAGTCACTCCTAAAAATTTATTTAGATTCAGAAAAATCAATGACTTCTAGAATAAAACATTTTGAATATATAAAGGCAACTATAACATTTTAGTAATTACATTTTAGAAAATGTTCCCTAAAATCAGCATATACTCACTTGTAAAAGTTTTATCCCTAATATTCCGATTCTGTTGTAGAATTTCTACTTCTTTAGCAATTTTTTGTTTTTCAGTTTCTAAAGCTTCTAGAATTCTTGCATGGCGGATGTGATGGTCTTCTAAAGCCTAATTGACATTCATTCATAAAGACCCACACGTGAGAACATGCAAAGAAAGTTTATAAAACCTGATAGAGATGATGGATATATTAATTTGCTTCACTACAGTGACCATTTTACTACTTATATATGTCCCATAACATCACATTGTTTTAAAAATACATAATAAATTCTATTTTTTAAAAAAACAGATAATGATAACACACGATAACTAAACCTCATTTTATAATACATGTTTTATTTAGTATATATGGTTAACATGTTTTATGTGCTTTATTAACATAAAAGACTTTTATAAATGATTTATAAAATTTCCTTGTAAAATGATTTTTCCCCACAACAAAATCATTGGGAATTTTTAATGACATAATCTATTGCTTCCCATTGATAGGAAGTAAGAAATCTTTGGGAAAAACTGCTCCAAAAAAGCCACATTCAAGAACATTTGTTGACTAAATAAAGGAATTAAATTTAAAAGATACAAGGAACTTAGTTTGGCATAAATAAACCTTATAATAGCCCACTAATATTGTTTTTCAAGATTTAAAAAATGATGTTTTTCTCCTAAAACTCTCTGAGGTGGTTCACTAGCCACTTCGTGCCTTTCACTGTATCATAGTACCAGTACTCTGGGATTACACTTTGTGCCTTTCACTGTATGAGAGTACCAGTACTCTGGGATTATACTTTGTGCCTTTCACTGTATCAGAGTACCAGTACTCTGGGATTACACTTTGGGCTTTTCACTATATCATAGTACCAGTACTTTGGGATTACTAGGAGCATTTGCTTCTGCCTCCAACCCCATTCTCTGATCTCCCCAACCCTATAAACTTAGGGAAAAAAAGAGAAATAAAATTGCTGTTTGAGTAAAACCTTAAGATTAAGATATAAGAAATCAAAACAGTGACTTTCGAATGTTGGTATTCATTGAGATCTCCTGAACAGCTTGGTGAAATAGATTTTAGGCCCTCCTCCCAGAGTTTCTGATTCAGCAGTTCTAGAATTGGCCTAAGAATTTGTGGAGTTTTTTAGGGGGATGCCACAATGCTTGACTAGTAGTCTTTTTTTCCTTTCTTTCTTTCTTCCTTTCCTTCCTCCCTTTCTCTCTCTCTCTCTCTCTCTCTCTCTCTCTCTCTCTCTTTCTTTCTTTTACGAGACATGGAGTCTCACTCTTGCTCATTCTGGTCTCAACTCATAAGCTCAAGCCCACCCACCTTGGCCTTCCAGAATGCTGGGTTTATAGGCATGAGCCACTGCACTCAGCTAATCATTTGCATTTCTAACAAGTTCTCAGATGATGCAGTTGCTACTGGTCTAGAGACCACACTTTGAGAACCACTAATATAAAGAGAAACAATGGCCAAAAATGTTCACAGTAAGGTGGCTAAAGTATTAACACGTTAACATTCTGGTTTTATCCTTCAGTATTATGAAATTGGCTAACGTAAGTTAAGCCCTGAAAGATGCCTGTGTCCCCAAAAGGAGACAAAGTAAAGTTCATAAGACTGAAGTAAGGAATGCTCTACCTGTGAGGTCTCTTACGAGATAGCCTGCTGCTGCTCTTTCCATGGGCAGATAATATTTCATTCTGATATCAAGATGTGACCTATTATAAAAGCTGTACCTTTCTTCTTCCTTCTAAATATCATGCTATAAAACTATTTCATTTATTTACATTATTTCGCATGACTGATGATCAGATAGTTGTAGATGCATAACTGTTGGGTACCAGCCCCAAGTATGCTGTGGATTCCCTCCCAGTGGCTTGGCAGAAGCAAAAGGATAAAAAAGAAATGAAAAAACAAGACACAAAGAGAAAGTTTAAGAAGTAGCTGGGCCAAGAGGTCTGCATGCTCTTCTTCGTGAGGCTTAACACACATGCACACATGCAGTGTCTTGTTCCAGGCTAGCTCCCTTTTTATTTCTTTCTTTTTTTTTTTGTAGAGACAGAGTCTCACTTTATTGCCCTCAGTAGAGTGCCATAGCATCACAGCTCACAGCAATCTCCAACTCCAGGGCTTAGGTGATCCTCTTGCCTCAGCCTCCCAAGTAGCTGAGACTACAGGCACCCGCCACAACGCCCAGCTATTTTTTGTTGCAGTTCGGCCAGGGCCGGGTTCGAACCCGCCACCCTCAGTATATGGGGCCAGTGCCCTACCCACTGAGCCACAGGTGCTGCCCTCTACTTTCATTTCATACACCATTGTTTTAATCATAAATTTCATAAGGGAAAGGCAAACAATTACATCATAGTCCTTGCTGTGCTTGCACTTTTCTAACTAAACTATTTCATTAACTAACTACTTTAATTGGATGGATTTACTTTTTACTTTTATTGCTCTAAGGTATTTATATCTTTAACACAAACAGAACATGGAACCATCACAACAGTCCAAGAGCAGACGTCAGAGAAGACCCCCAATTAGGTCAAGACACAAATCACAGAAGTGACAATTAATACTCAAGAAGCTTTTTGCTCAGACAGACGCTTCTAGTCACACCAAGGTGACAGAAGAAAAGGGATATTTTGGGACTGGGCACAGTGGCTCACGCCTGTAATCCCAGCATGTGGGAGGCCAAGGTGGGTGGATTGCCTGAGCTCACAGGTTTGACACTAGCCTGAGTTAGAGACAGACCTCGTCTCTAAAACAAGCCAGGCTTTGTGGCGGGGGCACCTGTAGTCCCAGCTAGTTGGGAGGCTGAGGCAAAAGAATCTCTTAAGCCCAAGAGTCTGAGGTTGCTTTGAGCTATGCCATGGACTCTATCCAGGGTGACAAAGTGAGACTCTGTCTCAAAAAAAAAAAAAAAACAAAAAAACCCCCAAAAAACCATAACTTCTTAAAAAAACAAATCCAGCTTTTCCTCAGAATACAGCAAAATAGCTATAAAATGAAGTTACCTGCTTTGTAGCCAAAGTCTCCATTTGTAATCGCTTTTTGTTGACATATATTTCTTGTTCAAGATGCTGCTTTGCCTTTTCTAATTCCTCAATTTTGTGATTAGCCTTTTTGTTATTTATTTCCTGCATTTTCTTCCTTTGAGACTCTTCTTTCTTTAAAGAATAAAAAATATCTCAGAAAAAAATCAGAGCTTTCTTATAAGAGTACAACTCCCTTTCTTTAATCAATATGCAAGAAATAACTTACTAATAAGTTAGTAAACTCCCCAGTAGCTTCTCCACTTCATTCAGGTCAACTAATCTAACTAAAGATAAATACTACTAGTCAAACTTCTTAGAGTACTCTTCTCCCAAATGGATTTCTGGTAATGCAGGATAGCCAGTAGAGCACGCAGAGAGCCACAACTCAAGCGGCTGGGCGACAGAAGTCTATTTTTTTTCTTCTAGTAGCCATTGTCTACTAACAACTTACTTCCTAAAGTAAAATTAAACAGGGCCAAGATTCACTGTGGCTTTGACTTTCTAATCTCCAATTTCCCCCCAGTTCCCTACAGGATGAGCAATTTTGCAGTCAACTCATCACTTGGGGTATATACTGCAAGGAAGGAAAAAAACCCAGTCTGCCTTTTACCAGTTCTGCTTCCAGCACTTTTATTTTGCTCTCATATGCAGCTTTTTGAGAAGAAAGCTCTTGTTGAGCCATTTCTTTTGCAATTTGGATTCCTTGCATCATTTCTTCCTTTGCTTTCAACTGTGCCTCTTTTATTTCTGCTTCAAGTCTACAAAGACATTTACATGTTAAGAATTCTTTCTACACCATAACAGTTCATAATCATATTAAAATGTTTGCCATTGAACAAAAATTTAAGCCTTAAAACTTAACTTCTTACATTCTTACAACCAACAGTGTTATTAGAATTTTCATTGGCTCTGAAATAGTTTACATGCACAAAAAAGGGATGAAAATGTGCTTACCGTATATACTCGAGTATAAGCTGAGTTTTTCCGGCACAAAAAAAAAAAACCCGAACTCGGCACAAATTTTGTGCCAAAAAAACTCAGCTTATACTCAAGTATATACGGTATTTCTAACTTAGTTACTATTAGATACCTAATATTTAAATAACTTTTCAAATGCTTAAGAAAAATATACTAAAATATGATGGTATATTAAACACTGTAAATATTAGAGTAAACACAAAATACAGATATTTTATGTTAAACTAAATCATTAGAGCAAAAATTCTATTTCATATATGAATCACTTTTAGTTTAGGTTTACATCATAGAGTAGGAAAATACTGAAATGATGCTAAAAACATGTAAGAGCTGATAAATCAGAGATTGTATCACATATATTCAACCATTTACAATAACTTGATATTTTGATAGGTCAAAATTATTAATAACTTACTTCTCAATGTGTTACTTTTCAACATGCAAGAGAAAAAAGCATCAATGATTATAGAAAACTAAATACCTTCTTTCTTCCCCCCAAAATGAATGCATTAGCAATTGCACTATATAGAAATCTCCACTCCCAATTTTACTGGAAAAAAAGAACACGAATGGCAAAAGAAAAAGGGCCTGTGTTTACCAGGACTAGGAAGAAAGCAGAATGAGAGTTATTGTTTAATGAATACAGAGTTTCAGTTTGGGATGATGAAAAACTTCTGGAGGTAGTGGTGATGGTTGCACGGTCACACAGCATTGTGAAGGTACTTCATGCCACTGAATTGTACACTTAAAAACAGTTAAAATGGTAAGTTTTATGCTTTGTATATTGTACTACAATAAAAATTTTTCTAAGGCTCGGCACCCGTAGCTCAGTGGTTAGGGCACCAGACACATACACTGAGGCAGGCGGGTTCAAACCCAACCAGGGCTACTAAACAACGATGACAACTGCAACAAAAAAAATAACCAGGCGTTGTGGTGGACGCCGTGTAGTCCCAGTTACTTGGGAGGCTGAGGCAAGAGAAAGGTTTAAGCCCAAGAGCTTGTGAGCTGTGACACCACAGCACTCTACCAAGGGCAACATAATGAGACTGTCTCAAAAATAGTAATGATATATTTTTTTTTTTTTTGAAAGAGGCCAAAAGCAATTTGGGGCTTTTTTTATAAGTGGCAAAGCAAGGCTGGTCCAGCCCATACTAGTTATTCTTGATTCCTCCTCCCTCATTCTCTTTAGTCATCAAGGCTCATTGATTTTATCTCCTTTGTGTTTCTCTCCTACCTAACCATACTACTCTTACCTCACTTCAATACCTTCTTAACTGCATTTGCAGCCTGTAACCTTGCTCTACTTCTAATCCATTCTCTAGACTTGGGTCATGGTGATCTCTCCAAAAATGTGATTCTGATCCTGAGTGTCTTATTTCTATGTAATTTTTTTTAATGGTTCCCTTATCCTTTAAGATAAAGTCTAAAGTATTTAGCATTTTGTTTATGTAGATTTTAGCACTTAGTTTACAAGAAGGATACTACTTAAACCAAAAATACTACAATATTGCATGAATTGGGGCAAAAAAAAGAAAAGGAGAAACAAAAGTACACTTCCTTACTAACTTCCTCTGCTAACTTGTAATCAACTCTTGGGACTCTGCTCTAGGAGACATCGTCTCACTCTCCAGCAGCCTTTGCTGATCACTGGTGGGGACCAAGTGTCACCCCATAAGCTTCTACACCATACAGTGCACTGTCAGAGCACTGTCATAAATGTCTGCCTGTCAGTCCCATAAGATGATGAATTCCTTTAGCATAAGAGCTAAATTTCCATTATTATTCCTCTTACCCCTTCCAAAATTGCTTTGAAGGGTGGGCGAGGTGGTACTTGGTACAGTGACAGACACATAACAGATTCACAATAAATGTTTGCTAAATGAATGGACGTTCCAAGATAACACATCACTAGAAACCAGCACCCAGAGCTAATTACTAGGGACTGGCACAATGTGATTAACTCATTGTTCCAGACCTCTGTCATATGCTTACTATTTCATACCCCCAATAATACTTACTGTGATCTCTGTGCCATGAGTAACTCATTTTTTGCAAATTCAAAGTCTTTTGGACCTTCACTTATAAGAGTATCTCTACTGGATGGTTTTTTCCCTTTCTGAACTTCTACTGGATGATTAAATCTAAAATAATGGTCTCCACCAAGAATCACCCGATCACCCTAAAACACATATAAAAGTTACTTCTTCAGGTAAATGTGAACCAAAATTACGTGTGAAAAATAATTGTGATCAAAATAGTCTAATATTACTAATGATAAACATAAAAACCACAGCAATTAACATTTATTACTTTCTATATGTCAAACACTATTTTAAGTACTTTACATATAATCATACAAGGTCAGACAATTAAGTTCTTGAATTCATCCTAAAAAAAGTGCTACATACCTTATTGCTGAATATCACTGCAATCTCCTTTAAGTATACCCCTTGGAAAGCGATGCACTGATGCCAGCACCTAGTCCACTTACCTTATATGTATACTTGACCTTATATGTACAAATATCAGCATATACATATATAAACTTAGATAGTATAGCCTACTCTACACCTACACTACACTATAGCCTATTGCTTTTAGGCTACAAAACTGTACAGCATGTTGCTATACTGAATTCCATATGCAATTGTAACACAAACGCAAATATTTATGCATCTAAGTATACCTAAATATAGTAAAGGTGCAGTAAAAATATGGTATTGCAATCTTATGCAACCACTGTTATATATGTGGTCCATCATTGACCGAAACATCATTATGTGGTGCATGACCATGTATTATCTCATCTATGGGTCACAAATAAGATACATGTTATTATCCCAATTTTAGGAATGAGGAAACTAAAGAGCACAAAGCATAATAATTTACTTACTATTTGCAGATACATTTCTAAGAACTATACACAAATTACTATTTCATTTAATCCTCCACTATTCTAGAAAAGTAAGATATAGCGAATGATGATATGTGTAAGTTTGCTTGCAACATATTGGTTAATGTCTATTCTCCTGTTACAATTATTATTATTTTTTTTTAGACAGAGTCTCACTTTGCCACCCTCAGTAGAATGCCGTGGCGTCACAGCTCACAGCAACCTCCAGCTCTTGGCCTTAGGCAATTCTCTTGCCTCAGCCTCCCAAGTAGCTGGACTACAGGCGCCCACCACAATGCCCTGCCATTTTTTTGGTGCAGTTTGGCCGGGGTCAGGTTCAAACCTGCCACCCTTGGAATATGGGGCTGGTGCCCTACTCACTAAGCCACAGGTACCGCCCATCTGTTGTAATTATTAATAATGCTCCCAAAAGTGTCATCACTTGGGTAATGCTATTCAATCACCTAGTTAAATAACTTGCCAAAGGTCACATAGCCAATGGCAGAACCAGGGTTTCAACTCTGGACTAATTCTGGGAGGTGCCTGTGGTTCAAAGGAGTAGGGCATTGGCCCCATACGCCGGAGGTGGCGGGTTCAAACCCAGCCCTGGCCAAAAACAGTAAAAGAAAAAAGAATGCTGTCAGTGGTCAGTTCTTCAAGTGCTAGTTCATAATAACGTAAATGTTATCCTTGTACAAAGGAAGGCAATTAATGGGAAAAAGAATTTTTGAAATGGAAAACTTCTTAATCTAGTTCAACTCCCTTAACTTACAGAGAAAAGTGAGACTCAAAGAAACCAAATGACTTGCCCCAAATCAAAATAGATTCTTATATTGTAGCGTCCATCAACTTACATGATGTAATACTGTGGGTTCCATAATACATTTTCCATTTATATATGTCTTTGCTTCCCCAACTGGTATGATACTCACTGTCCCACCAAAATTTTTAAGTGAACTGTCAAAATAAGAAGCACATTGTTACAATTACAGGACACACTAAAATGTACCATATATACTCGAGTATAAGCTGACCCGAGTATAGGCCGACCCCCTTAATTTTATCCTAAATAAAAACTGGGAAAACTTAGTGACTCGAGTATAAGCCGAGGTGGAAAATGCAGCAGCCACTGCTAAATTTCAAAAATAAAAATATATACCCAAAACAATTACAATAATTGAGGAATCAGTAGGTTAAATGCTGATACCCTCACATCAGATACAGCGGAAGCTCTGTTGGACATACAGATGATGATGATGAGGAATCCAGTTTTGAAGGATTTTAACCTTTGTGATTTAGCTTGATTACCTGTTAAGCTAAGCACACCAAATCAAATAACCTGTATGACCCAACTATAAGCCAAGTTCGGGTTTTTCGGCACAAATTTTCGTCACAAAAACTCGGCTTATACTCGAGTATATACAGTAGCCAAGTGTTGTGGCAGGCACCTATAGCCCCAGCTACTTGGGAGGCTGAGGCAAGAGAATTGCTTAAACCCAAGAGTTGGAGGTTGCTGTGAGCTGTGATACCATGGCACTCTATCAAAGGCAACATAGTAAAATTCTGTCTCAAAAAACAAACAAAAAAAGATATTCTTTCAATAAATTTCTAGAAAATTTGTTTATAAAGTAACTAACTATATGTCAGGTCCTCTAAGCAATTTATCAAGAATCATCTCCATTTATAAATGAGGAAATTAAGACCCAGAGAAATTGAGTGACTTGCTCAAGGTCACATAGCGTATAATTAGCGGAGTAAATGATAAAACGCTAAAAATGTCATTAAAAAATGCAAAAGAGGCAAAACAATAAAATTGTAAGTGGTCTATTACCCAGTTTGCTCAACTTCTGAGAAGCTAGCTAGATACAAAGATCACAGAACCACAGACATTGATTAGGAAGGAGCCAGGGGCTCAAACTCAAATGTCTGCAAGGTATGAAGGAAGCCCAGGGCAAAATGGTTAACTAACAAGTCCAACATTTCCATTCTACAGGTAAGAACTGAGGCCCAGAGAACATGGCACTTGTCAAAGGTAACAGAGCCACGAGACCAGGAGTAGACCATCCAAGACTCTCCCCTCTGCATTCTGAATCCACAGCAAAATGGAAAGTCACATGGATAAAGGACAGGTGGGAGGTGTTTTAGATTGGAAACATTAAGGTGGTCCTTGTGCAGGGCATGTGACTGGCTGAGTTAGGATTGGACTGGACTAGGATGAGAAGTTGCCCCTAAAAGTTTGCATTAAATATGTAACCAAGAAGTGCAGTTTGCCACCATCCAAGAGGCAAGTTTTTCTTTGGAGATTTCAGAGCACTGGTTAACTGCTTGTTGGTCTGTTCTAGACAGCTGTTCCCTGGGGAATTTCCAAAAGGATGGGCAAAGAGAGATGTTAACATTTTCCCCTGGGTCTTCCCTGCCTTTGCTCTCTTCTGGCCATGTTTAGCATCAGTGTAGCCCAGGGAGAGGCCAAAGCTTTGGAAGGATTCAAGGATAGCTCCAAAGGATGCACACAGCTGGCTGAAACCACACTCCTGAGATCCTCTACCTTTCAGTCCTGGTGTCTATCCCATCCTGTCTGCAAATTGTTACAGAATGTGCGTGCCTCTGGCTATCTTCCATTCTCACCAAAAATACTGGAAAAAATGAGGCCCCAATAGACAAGGTGACCTCGAGGTTATCCCGCAAAGCTGAGACCAGGAGCTGGGAAGCTCTCACAGGAGTTTTAGGTCTCTTTCACCTCTCATTCACAGCGACCAGACCAGCACCCAACATACTGAAGGTGCTCAGTACATTCCTGAGCAAACTGAGTGCTTTCCCACTCCAGATCCAGAACTGTCCATACTGCCACCCAGAGGTCCCAGCTCATACCCAGCGAAGGACAGGCTCTCACAGGTACAGATGGTGGTCAAACCACTGTATTCTTTAGCCCCTCCCCAAATTTTCCAGCTTCAGCAGCCTTCTTTTAGGGCTGGTCCAGGCCACCACTCCAACAGTGCTGTGGAGATCCTCCTCCCTGGCCATGAGTTGGGCCCTATGAGGAAGTGGGGTACTTCAGCCCAGCATATGACCTGCTGATATTCTCAAATTACCCAGGAACCAACTTCTCTGCCCACCTTCCTAACACAGATGCTCCAGGAGGTCCAGCAATAGGTAAATACTCTGCAGGAGTCTCCCCAGGGGAAGACCAGGACCCTTCAAGCATGAATTATCTCCAACCTACACAAGATTCTCATGTCTCACAAACTCCCTGAGGTCCTCAGCCTCCTAGTAACCTAGTCTTCCCCAGACTTCACCTGGCTCTAACCCTTCACCTTCACCTAGACCAGAGGTGCTGCAGTAACACTAACAGTAAAAACAGCTACAATTCCATAATTATTCCATTTGCAGGGAATTTTCCTATAAATCTTCTGAGTCCTCTTTTAATTGCCATTCCCAATTTAGAGACGAGGAAACTGAAGCTGGCAGAGTGAAGGACCGGGGCCCCTGGCCCACAGCTCTTCCAGACCTGGTGGACTCCTGGAAGGAGCACCTGCCTCTCTGAGGGTGCAGACAGGGCTCTTTCCTCTTTACGCCCATCCCTGCTGGACGCCAAGTGGAATAGGGGAGGAGAATGCGGGAGATAAACACCACTACCTGCGGGCCTGTGGCCAGCGGCAAGAGTGCTGAGCGGGCCTTAGAGCCCATCTCATCTCTCGGGAGCGTGAGCACCCTTCTATCCCTGCTGGGAACTGCCCTAGAGCTATCGGCTCTGGAACACGAGCTCGGGCCCTTTTGAGGCTAACCCCTCAGCGATTCCAGCTCAGAAGCCGCTCCCCTAGGCATCCACGGACCGGTTAGTGGCTAGGGTAAAGGGGGAGCTGCAGTGCCTGCAGCCGATTGCGCCCGAAAAGGCCCATGCGTCCCGGGGCGCAGCTTCCTGGCGGGATTAGAGCACCTGACGGCTTCCATCTCCGCCCGCCCGGAGCAACCCCCCAGGGCAGGACGATGCAGAGGGGACCACAGGGAATTTTAGGGCCCCCGCACATTCTCCCTCAGCTATCCCTTTTCTTTTGCCTGCTGCGAAGCTTTCTTTTTAAAAATCTCTTCTCAAGAGTAACCAACCACAAGACCTTGGGAAACTTTGTGCAAAACTTACAAACGCGGTGAAATCCGAGCCAGCAACTCCATCGGAGCGTGGGAGCGCCGCGCCCTGCCGGGCTCCTGCGCTGTAGCCCAGAGCGGCCGGCGGTGGCCCGTGCTGACCACCCGACTGTCAGGAGGCCCTGGCAACCCGAGCGCCTTCTCAGCCTGGAGCACCCGCCCCGACCCGCTTTGGGAATGCTATGCGGGGCCGTCACCCGGTGCGCGCCGCAAACCTGGAGCCAAGACGTTCTGGGCTCAGAGTGGTATTTAAACTAAAACTCGGGTCATTGTCTTCTAGGGAACCCAGGGGAACTCAGGGAAAAGGAGGGGAGACCCGCCCCACAGACGGCCCACCACTTTATTTGCATTTCAAAGGCAAACTTCTGCTGGACTTCCCCGGCGGCGGCGGCACCTACCGGCTTTGCACGGGTCGTGGTAATACTCCAGCTGCCGCTCCGCGCCTTCTTCGCTTTCCAGCGCCGAGTACTCCGAGGAGGCGTCCGGCCGCTCCCCGAGTCCCCCGGCGCCGAGGGGCAGGGGCAGCAGCAGCAGCAGCAGTGACACCAGGGCCCCGAGCGCAGTCGCCCTGGGCATGGTGGCGCGGGGCCGGCCGGGGCAGAGGGAGATGCGCGCACGAAAGCTCAGTTCGGTCGAAGGACGATGCACAGGGTTGTGTCGGTGACGGCCGGGGTCGGCGGTTACTCCCAGCTGCCAAGCATGGCTCGGGCGCTGAGCGAACGGAGCGCGGCACCCCCTGTCCTCGTCGAGGCACCCGGGAAACGGCCGCTCGGAGCGACTTGCTGGGCGGCCGAGGCTGCGGCGGCTGAGGCTGTGGCGGCGGCGGCGGTGGTTGGAGCAGTGGCCGCTCCGCCCCTCGCCACCAGGGCTGGACCAAACAGCCCTCGCCAGGGGCCCCAGGCAGCCAATCACTCGGGCGCCCGAGGCGCGGCCCCTCCTCTTCCCGGCACCTCCGCAACTTCGGAGGAAGGCGAGCGAGGCCAAGGTGCTGGAGGCAGGGGCCGGGGACCAGCGGCGCGCCCACCCCGCCACCGAGCCGGAGGCGCCCTTCTCCGGGAGCACCTGGGCCTGGAATTCCCGAGATCGAGGCTGGGCTTCCCGCCCGTTCTATTTTCACAACTCACTTTACAACTCCGATGCCCACGTGCACGAAGGTAGGCAGCAGCGGCTGGAGCTGGCAGCACAGAGCCAGGAGCCGTGCTGGGAGCGGTCTGTGTCGCTACCACCTCTCAGCGGGCGTGCTTTCGGACAATCGTTCCTGTGAGGGATGAAGGGAATCGGCTCTCAGGTCCCTTTCCAAGCAGAAAACAATCCAGAATTACGATTCTCTCAGCATCTCCTCGTCCAGCCATGAAAGCCGCTTGCAGCGGCACCCACTTAACCTAGTGGCTGGTAATATGTATGGAAGAAAAATTTAAAAGGACGGAGTTCTCCTCTGGGTGACCCTATCCTCTAGTAATACAGTCTAAGAAGCTTCATACAGGCAAAAAGACTGACAAATGTACATGCTATGTGTGTTAAATTAGACATGTTTTTATTAAAGAAGCCACCATTACTGGATTCTTCAATTGTTCAATGAAAATGAACAAGTTCTGAAATCTGGTTATTTCTTGCCAATTAAATATACATGCCCAAATAAGTTAGAAATCAAGAGCTATTTGAAACCCACTTCTATATTGCACATTAAATGTAAAAATTGTCAGAACGGAGCCACTCTGATTTAGAGACGTGAAAAGTATTATTACTGAGAGGCTTTTCAAAGAGTTTTATGCAAGCAAAATTGCCCTAATCAAAAATTATAACACACATATGTGTATATGTAGACTTTTTAAGTATCATACCCAGTAGTATCTGTTTTCATTTGAAGTGCAAACAGAAAAATGGACTGAACTTCCCTTTGGGATTTCACATACATTATAATAGTCAACAGAGAGCCCAAAGCTGATCTTTACATTGGACTCCAGATTTCTCAAATTACGGTCATCTGTCTTCTCATCTATTAACAAAGGTAACAAGAAAGGTAAGAGTCCTTCAAACCACTAGGGTGAAGGTGCCCTTGTCCTAAAGCACTGGAAGGATGCTACTGCACATTTTGTTCTCTTAGAAAGAAATGCAGAGTTGACCTTGCTTCATGCTGTTTTCATCAAAAATGGACACATACAGGATGAAGCCAGATTGGGCAAGATACGGTTAGAAACTGTGAGGAAGGAATTTGGGGAAATGAATGCCACCAAATGGCAGGGAAGGCCAAGTGGCCACTAAATAGGTGTGGGAGGAGGTCAAACAGCATTTCTGCCTGAATGCTGGAAGGAGTCAAACCCAACGCCACAGTCCTCTGCATTCACCCCAGTAAAGGCCACCACCTGTCAGTAGAGAAGTCCACAGAGTCAACATCTAAAAGACCTAACAAACTTCTCTGACTAGAAGGTTTCCAGATGGCACTAGACAAATAGCCAACTGGCTTCCTCGTTAGCAGTGAATTCCTCTGTAAAACAGACATT
Source organism: Loris lydekkerianus (assembly GCA_963574355.1). NCBI lineage: Eukaryota > Metazoa > Chordata > Mammalia > Primates > Lorisidae > Loris > Loris lydekkerianus. Next base: position 7,616 of record CAUYPK010108771.1, on the reverse strand, counting down.
AGAGGTTGTGAGCTTCTATTGCCTCCATACCCACCTAGTGGGTAACGGCAGGGTCATCTCACCCATACCCTTTGTCCAAATATTTTGAAGACAGTGGAGCTGCTGGGTGAGCAAGCTGCACAGTTTTATGTCAGAAGGCCAGTTTAGATGTGGTATCAACCAATAAACAGCAACAAATATTTGGATCATAATAGAAAGGTTAGAAAGGAATGATTGAAAAGTGATGTTTAATAACTTTTCTCACCTTTTCTGTACGTTCCTAATTTCACTCACCATTTTTAAACTCTAATCTAGGTTTGGATAACTTCTCATTCTCATTTAGATAACATTGGCCTGTACACCTAGGCCCAGGCTAACTGGGTTCTCTTACAGCCACTCTTGGAGCTCTTCAAGTCTACCAAGTTTTATCCTCCTTAACTACTACACCTCAACCACTTCTCATTTTGCCTTTCCAGGCCACTATGCATCATCATAATCTCCTCCAGTGCAAGAAACACAACCTCCAGAATCAAATGGGCACTCACATGCTAGCTCATTCCCTTGTTTACATTGCTACCCACCAAGATGGTACTGAGTTCTTTGGAGAAGGTAATTAAAATTTTTAAATACTGCTTTTAGCAGCTGCTGAAAATCCTTCCTCCATCTCAAAAACCTTTATCCAGGCACCTCAGGTGGCATACCAGGCCCTCATCCACCATCAGGCTTTTATCCTTCCAGCCTTGGCTCATATCACCTTCATTTTATACTTCTGTTGCATTAAACACCTTGCAGTCATCCAAGGGATGACTGGGGTATCTTGATAACAATGTGGCCAGCATCCTCACGCCAGCAACTACATCTGTGACACTTAGCTATTCAGGTCTACCCTACGCTACTGTTCTGAAGTATAGGAGACCTCTCTCAACCCCAACTTGGAACCACCTTCCAGGTCTCTCTCTAGACCCTTCCTTCCTTTCACTGACCTTTAAGTCTTACTATCCTAGTCATCCAGGGATGGGGAACCTGCAGCCTTCTGACTTTAAGATTGTTCTTTTCTAAGCGCCAAAGGAGGCAAGAAAAGCATCATCTTTCTCTGCTGTGTCCCTTTTAATCAAAGGATTTGTTCTACAAAATTTGGGTTCAGTCAAAAGGCCATATTTACAGACCTAGAAGGCCACATGTTCCTCACATAACATTGGCCAGTTAAAATGACTCAAATAAACTTCTCCCTACAACCATCTCCCTCATTTTCTTTGCATGTGAAACTCCTATCACATTAAGCATACCTTTGAAAAATCATTTTAAACAATCACTTATAAATACATATGTAGACATTGATTCCACATGTCCCAATAAAAGTTTATTCCCCCTTTCCTAATGTTATATTGTAGATATTACATTTCATAAAATAGTACACATTCTGAAATGAAATTGGCTGCATAACATTCTCTTCTCTTCATTTTCCAACTAGACAAAAAATGTTCATTAAAGAGATCAGAAGTAATTTGTACCAATTAAAACTATTTGGCTAATTGAAATTGCCAAGTTTAGGTCTTGACTAAGGTAGCTAAAAGGACTAGGAGAAAATAACCAAGGAGGTTGATGAAAAAAATTTTTTTTAAATACTTACATGTGAAGATGAAAAACAGAAGTACAAATAGAATTGGAGCAATTAGCCTCTCATTTCAATGTAACAGTAAAATAATCCTGTCCATTTGTACAAAACATTAATTTTCAATGTGACCTCTACATACTGTACCCTAGACAACAGGGCCCTAACTTTGATGACTTCAGGGCTAAAATTAAGAGCTCCTTCTATTGCCCTACTTTATCTACAAAATGTGACTATCTACCAGTCTCACAGGATGGTTGTAAGGGAACATATGTAAAACTGCTTGTAAAAAGTAGTAAATACTAGGCAAATGCAATGCATTATCAATCAGAATGATAGGTGTAGGGAATGGTGGGGTTTGAGTGTAGGCATCAGATTTGTTATACAAGAAAAATTAAAAGAAAATTATTTTCAAAAAGGATAAACCTTATTCATTATACCATTCCCTCAACTTTTCAGTACATTAAAAATACTTTTTTATAGCCGGGCATCGTGGCATGTGCCTGTAATCCCAGCTACTTGGGAGGCTAAAGCAAGAGAATTGCCTAAGCCCAGGAGTTGGAGGTTGCTGTGAGCTGTGACGCCACAGCACTCTACCAAGGGTGATAGAAGTGAGTTTCTTGTCTCTTAAAAAAAAAAAAAAAAAAAAAATATATATATATATATACTTTTTCAAACATAAATTTTGGGGGGAAAATCAAACCTTATATTTTAAATCCTTCATTTCAGGGGTTACCAAAAGTATGCCCCACCGACTGTTTTAGAAAAGTCACCCTGGAACACAGCTATGCTCATTAGTTTATGTGTTTACTATGGCTGCTTTTGAGCTGTTAACCATAGAGTTTTGACAAGAGACTGTATGGCCCTACGAGGTCTAAAATATTTACGGGCCCTTTACAGAAAATATTTGCAGACCTCTGCTTTATTTAAGTGTGGAGAGCCATCAGTAATTTCTTCATATGCATGCCAGTAATAGTGGCTTAGCCCTTAGGCTTGGTTTACCTACTTGAAAATGGAAAGAAAGCATCAAAGGAAGTAACTTTAATTTTTTATTACTTTTTATAAATCCAACTTAAGATAAGTTAACAGACATATTAGAACCTCAAGGGTATTTGATACATTATATACTGAATTTCTATTACTAAAAAAGCCAGTCAGAATAGGCCTACACAAACAAAGGATGTAGACAAAATGGAAGTAACCATCGAGCTGTAATTGTTTCCTTCCAATTCTGTGACTGCCTGCCTGTGCTTTGTGGGAATTTATAGATTGTTTGATAGAACTGAAAAAGCCCAATTAGAACTGCTTTTCCAAGAATGCTTTGTTGTCCTTCTAATAGAGTTCCATGTTACTTCTTCCTTGCCTTCAGCTCTTACGTACACTGTTTATAATTTTCAAACGACCTAAATTGATGAACTGGAGTAAATACACACTAGGCTATGTTATCAATTACTGGCAAATCTAGTTCACCAATAGTTCAAAATAAGCAGATTTAACAAGTTTATTTCCATTCCCTCTAATAGCGAAATAAGAACTCAATTTTGTTTACTTTTGTCTTTGCACATTTCTGTCTACAGCTCCAGTAGGAATGTCAAATCAGATGTCTTTGAGGAAAAGGTCTAAAAATTTCAACAGGTATATGTGAACTTTGTGATCTACCCTACCTATAATTTAGTCTATTTCTGTCCACACTTCCAAACAATCTTCATAAGTTTTCACTTCTATTATCTCTTTGACACCTTGATTACTAAAATTTAGCTCCCTATATAATTTTTAATGAAGATATAAAACATTAATAAATATCTGTGTTTTTATATATCACTATTCCTAATTATCATATGCTCCAACAAATCAACAGAATGAAGCACTAAAACACACTGAATTCTAACCTTAAAACCCAGACAGAACTACAGGGTATAGATTACAAATAGGCTCCCCCTTCCCCACCGAATTCATACACCGAAGCCCCTTCAGTATGTAGCTTTTCCTGAACAAATTACATTAATACACTTTCTCTTTTTCACATTTATAAATTCAGGAAGTTTTTAATAACATTTATTTGCAAGACATTTGGCATACCGTGGTGAGTAAACATTTAGGAAATAAAAGTTATATCAAAACGAATACAATTTGTAAATAAACTCTAAGAAAAGTAGCTTTTGGAAGAAGTGGAATTTGCCGGAACCAACTTTATAATCTAGAGGTCCACCCACACTTAAGGAAAATACCTGAGCATAGCATTCACTATGTTCAGATATCACCACAATGTAATGAATTCTAGGAGTATGGGGTTTCATTTATGGGCAAACCCAGTATAATCTAGGAGCCCAACATGATATACTTATTTTACATTTCCACCTTATCCTACTCTTATACTAAGATATACATATAATGATGTCAATTAGTAATGAAGCCAAACTTCAGGTCACTAGAAGTATGCTGAAAAGATATGCAGAGGAAGTTTATCCTTAGTGTCTGGTACTGTTCAAAGCATCAGTTAAGTTGAGCAAATGATGTTAAACAAATGGAAGACACACAGCATTAATGTGGTAAAAAGAAAAAAATCCCAGCCTTCAATTAACTTAAATAATACTCTATTTTCTATTCTATACCTAGGTAGCCAAACCACATGTGAATTACATGTTTTTCAAGACACATAAACACATTTATTCAGCCCCTCTATGAAGCCATAAACCAATACAAGTCCTCTTCTAAAAGACTTTTCAAGGTGATTTATATTCATTTTAGTGCTGTTAATGTAATTGGAAATTAGAAAATTCTTTTTCACTGCAAATTCCAAAGAATTTCAAATAGAGCTCAATTTAGTAGAATTGGTGCACCTAAAAGCAGTTAACCTACCCATTTTTTAAAACCCTCCATCTTACCTGCAAGATTCATAACACATAAAACAAATTTCAATTTATTAAAACAAAAGTTTACTGTCCAATTTATACTCCCATCAGACTATGTGTTGGTATGCTAAAAGTACTGTACATGCAACTACAAAGAAATGTAAGTAATTTAAATATTGAATTTTAGCTTTTTATAAGGTCTTAAACGCAAGAGAGAAGGAAGAGAAAATGTAAAAACCAACAGATTATATTTAATATAAAATTTTGGCTTAAAGAGGAGGATTTACCTACAGCTTCTCATCAAGTTTCTATTGTTCACATCAACCATACTTCAGTGGTAAGAAATCATACTTTTCAGTGTTTCTAGGACTTACATGCCACAGTATAGGATGGGGAGTCCATCAATTTACAGAAACATTTTGTAATGAAAATATATTACGTTAACTATTAATGGCATAAGTTTCAAAATTAAGGTCTAGAACAGCTGTTTTGAGTCCTTCCAAAAATACCAATATACAGTATTGTTTTAGGTGCTCATTTGCATAGCAAACTATTAAGCTAGAAACTCAATGATTCTAGAAAAACTTCACATTATGGTTAGTTCCAGAAGGATGTATTCAAAACTAAACTCACTTCTCTTAGGAAACGGTAACTTTTACTTGTTCCTCCAATAGTAAGCTAACTACTTGTACCCCAGCCCCACTATACACAGTACAACAACCTGAACAGATTTTGTGCCACAAATCAATCAAAGGGCTAGTTATTGACTCTGTGACTTTACAACTAATCTAGATATAAGCAAGTTTGGGGATTTTAAGTGTGGGTCCCCTGTATTAGAAAAGCATAGTCCATTATATATTTCTTTAAATGGCCTTTCGTAATATTGCCGTTCAAATTGCAAACACATCTATTTCCACAAAACAATTTGGTCAGGAAATTTTATTTGAACATCCTAAAGCAATAATGCTTCAGATGTTACTTAGGTGTCCCAGACAGGATTAACAAAATTAAATGTTTCTAAATTACAAATTCAGCTCCTGTAGGAGTCTCAAAAAGAAAAGAGAAGAAAACAACCCCCCTCGCAAAAGAAGTATGACACACACATTTTGAAGAAACCCCAATGTTTCATGCAATGGTAGGCAAGATGTAAAAAGCCACCCAAATTCACACATTTCTACACCAATCATCATCAGAAAAAAGTACTCCATAGTCAATCTGTACATCCAAATGCATTTGGGAATCTATACCTACGTTACATTATTTAATGTTATATACAGTTATTACCCACCCACCCCCCTTGTTTTTAATAATTTCTTATTTAAAGCCTTCATTCAAACCCAAAAAAGATATAAGACTAACTTGGGGGGGGTGGGGGGAAGATAATCACTTTAGACATTCAGTTAAAATGTAATTTATCTAAATCTCAAAATGTTTAATAAAAACAAGTATCTTCTCCATTTAACACTTTGCTTTCTAACTGTACAGTAAATTGCATTGTAGAGAGTACACCTCTATCTTCAGACTGTATCTTCTTTGGATGGAATTAAGATGTAACAGGATAGTTTCAAGATAAATAAATGGGAAGTTGGTCCAACTAAGCAGATATATTACATGCAGGACTTAATATTTTAAAATTCTCTCTGTTAAAAAAAGGATGCAGTTGGATTGGGAAAAACAAAGTCAAATAAGAACCCAGATTCAATATATAAAAATGTCCCACAATAGGTCGATGATGGCAGTAAAAATAAGAGAAAAAAAAGTAATCTTTCTGGAACATCATTTTTCAATAATGTAGAAACTCTAAGTGCCAGGAAGATTCCTATTCATGTAATTTTAGCATCCAAGTTTCCCTCTATTTATTTTATTGGAACAAATGCTTTAAATAAACTATTTGTCCTCTTCACTGAAGAGAGCCGGTCTATTTCATCTTTAATGAGCTAGTTTTTGGGAAGATTAGCCATGTACTGTAGTAATGCCTACTGCATAAAATCCAAGCATTTGCTGTGAACAGTTGGAGAAAGCAGTCAGTAAGAACCTAGGATCAATGGAAATAGATGTTACTTTAAGCCATCCACGAAAGAGAGACCCACAAAATACCCAGTGTTAAAGCCCAAATCTCTTCTTGCGCTTTTTTTGCTGTGCAAGTTCCACCCCTTTGAAAAAGAAATTGATCCGAAGTTCCAGGTTTTCTTGGGTCTCTAGTCAATCTTCACATTAGTATAGATTTTTCGGACAAAGGCACTTGTTCCCATGTAACCAATCGCTCCTGCAAAAATAAAGTAAGATATTTTGAAACAAAAACATACAGTGTCCATAATTTATAAACAAAAAATGATCTCTGCTCTGGAACATTATTCAAGATGCTGTTATGTTAGCATTGTCCGTGAACTTACTAAAACTGTGTCATTTACTTTGCAAATCACCTGCTACCATCATACACCAATTCTAACCTAATGTAATTTTTTAGAAGCAAGTAACAATTATTTTTTGTATAATCAGTAACAAGGGAATTAAAATACATTTTGTATAAAACAAGGATAATTTGATAATAGCAAAAAATATGTTAAATGAAAAAAAACATGTCTTCTTTCATTTGAGCATCTATTATTCTGCATCATTACAGCACTATCGATGTATGTTCCCAAAACCTAATGGATAAGATACGGAATTCTCTTAGCAAAGGTCAGAGAACCATGGCCCAATAGCATGTGAAGTTCTAGAGAAGAGGAGTTTTCTGATGGTTTCTTTTATATGTTTAAATTACAGATGCTGCATGGATTAAACAAAGGATGACATATTTGAGGAACAGACAAAAGATACAGGTAAGCAGATCACATGTTTCGAAACATTTTTAAATAAAGCTTCAAATGGGGCTCCAAATGCCAGAAAGCAGAGTATCTGTTTTGTTAAATGAAGTATCTACTTTCTGAGTCTAAAGAGTACCTGACACGGCAAGAGACTTTAAATACTTGCCCCAACAAGAAGGGGATTAGACCTATTAACTACCAAAAAGGGAGGCATCTATTTATTTTTGCAGGAGAAGTGCTACTTTTATGCCAACAGATCTGAGATCGTGCAAAACAAGATCAAAACACTCCAAGAAGATCTAGAAAAGAGAAGAAAAGAAATTTTAGAAAATCCCCTGTGGACAGGCCTACATGGTTTTTTACCCT
>CAUYPK010108766.1:0-30698 GCA_963574355.1 Loris lydekkerianus | reverse complement strand
CAGAAATCCTTTCTTCTGCTTGCTCCATTCTGTTACTGAGGGATTCTACTGTGTTTCTCAGATCTTTGAGGAATGCAACTTCTTGTCTCAATGTGTCAAAATCTTTGGTCATTTGGTCTTTGAATTTGTTGAATTCTTGAGTTATATTTTGGGTGACTGCTTGGAGTTCTAATTCAATCTTATTTGCTATCCAGATTCTGAATTCGATTTCTGTCATCTCAGCTATTTGTTTGTCTTATGCTGTGTCTTCCACATTGATCCTTGGGGGAGTTGATCTACTCTGATTATTCATATTGCCAGAGTTTTTCTGTTGATTTCACCTCATGATTTTCACCATTGCCTCTGGCCATCCTCAGAGTTGGGGAGGTGTCTCTCCAAGAATAGACCCCAGTGGGGTCACTCTATGATTGCTGGATCTTTGTAGGGAGTGACCCTGTGTAGTTCCTCTGGGGCTGCTTCAGCTAGGGAGCTCTGGTTGTGAAAGCAGCTCTGGTGTGTGACACACCCGGATCCAGCAACAGGGTGGGAGGTGGTGTGCATGGTTCTAGGAGTGCCTGGCACCTAGTGACTTTGGCACAGAGAGCCCAAGGCTCCAGCAGTCTCTGGCCAGAAGGGCTCTGTGCAGAGGCAGGGAGGGCTCTAGAGGGCACATGGTTACCAGAGTCCCTGGCCAGATGAGTGGGCTATTGTGGAGGCTGGGAGGACACAGGAGGGAGGGAGCAGGGTTGCGCAGCTTCTGCAGTTCCTGGTCAGGGCATGCGGAGGCCAGGTGGGTGCGGGTCACGGGTCGGGAATCGTGGCACAGCTCTTATGGACATCCAAGCGGTGCCAAGCCCAGAAGTTTGAGGTTGCTATGAGCTGTGATGTCACAGCACTCTACCCAGGGCAATAGACCCTGGCTCCAGTGTGCCAAGACTGGCTCACTCTGCCCCTAAGTATTAACGTTGTAAGGCAGCTCAGTCCCTGCCTTTAGGCTGCTCAGTCACTAGGTTACTAGGTCCTGCCCGATCCTTGCTCTGGGACCCTGAGGGCGGGGCTTGCCGGGGCAGTTCTCTTACAATGGCTTCCTGCGCCCAGCTCAGTGGCTTAGTCTGGGGCCCCAGACAATGCCCAAAGTTCTCTGCACTCCTGCTGAAGCTCTCCCCAAGGCAGTTCAACTGAGTGCCAAGTCCAAAAACACGAAAACAGTTCACAGGTAAGGCCTTTCCAGTTTGTAGTCTCACTGCTGCTTGTACTTACGGTTGCTGGCAGGATTAGGTTGATCCAACACACGCAACTGCTTGCCAATTTTCCACTGTTTTTGTCCTCCTCCTGGGATCCAGAAGTCCCTTGCTGACTCCCTGTATCCTCAAAGGGATGATTATAGGCAGATCCCACCAGCCAGAGATGCCTGGAGTCTTATCTCCCCAGACTCAACGTGCCCTGTTGCAGGGAAGCTGTTACTTGGCCACCACCTTTAATCCATCCCCCAGGGCCTTTGCTCTTGAAATGAAAATGCAGGTGGCAGAGCGAGTTTCAAGTTAATGACCTCTAGTTCAAAACCAGGACAATGGACTTACTTCTAACTATGTTTTTTGGTGAGATTTCAAAGAAAGGCTGGGTGGGCTCCCTGTGACATCTCCCCAATTGCTCTATCCTAAAACATTTTCTTCTGTAGAGTAGGCCTTGAGATAAGGTTGCCGTGTGTGTGTGTGTGTGTGTGTGTGTGTGTGTGTGTGTGTTCGTGTCTGGTCCTTACACTATTACTGGCTGAGACCACATAGAGCTAAACTTCCTAGCAAAGTTTCAGAGCCTCATAGCTAAGACCGGAGAGGAGAGAACTTGAGCCCTCCCTGGCTTGTGAGTGTACCTGTGTCCCTCTCAGCCTCAGTCAGTTTAGAAAAGATTCCATCAGCACCATCTTTAGCAATGTCTATCCCCAGGACACTGGTTCAGCTCCTAAGTGCCTCCCACATCACCCACACTCTGAACTCCTAGTTGGAACCATACCATGTGAGTGGGGTCAGAGGCCTTTGGGGTGATACAGTTTGTCTCCTTACTCCCAGCATGACTGACACCACCCAGGCCACAAGTGCAAAGACAGAATAAATGGTGCTCTTTCCCCAACCCATGATCATCCTTTCATTGCACCCCTCATGCTTCTCCTCTGGGTATCAGGAAAGGTTATTTTTGACTCATCAGGGACCTTAAAATTTTTGCCTTTAGAGCAGCGTCCGTGGCTCAGTGGGTAGGATGCTGGCCCCATATACCGGGGGTGGGGGATTCAAATCCAGCCCCAGCCAAACTGCAACAAAGAAATAACCAGGTGTTCTGGAGGGCACCTGTAGTCCCAGCTACTTGGGAAGCTGAGGCAAGAGAATCACCTAAGCCCAGGAGTTAGAGGTTGCTGTGAGTTGTGTGCCGCCATGGCACTCTACCGAGGGCGATAAAATGAGACTCTGTCTCTACAAAAAAAAAAAAAAAAAAATTCTGCCTTTAAAGATCCTCTCCCTTGGTCCCCATCCCTGACACTGAACACTGTAAGAAAAAGGCCTTTGCTTCACATCAGAAGCTGGCCAGAGGGCACTAACCATGATTACTGGTCTTCTCACAAAGACCCCATTTAGCAGAGGATGTGGTGGGACACATAATCTTCAGAAGTTATAAAATCCAACCCCCTCCCCACTGGCAATTAATAAACAGTGACCTGAACCTTGTATTTCCTTGAATCATCTTGGAGAGGTGCAAATTAGGAGTGGACTGCCCCTGCCCCTGTTTTCATAATGCATGAAACCCCAGAATTCTCAGCCCATATATCCCCAAGCTCACTTCTAGGCCCAGAGCAGGTATTTTTCAGATCAGTCCTTCTAAGGATCACCCCAATACTGGCATGTGTGCCCCAACCTTAAGAGAGCAACAAGTCTGAGTGTCAGGAGGGAGAAGAAACTTAGACATATGGAATGCAAGAGATCCTGATGTAAGAAGGGCTGGGATCACACATGGGGAGAGAAAGGATCCTGTGAGGGCCAAAGCTGGGGGCTGACTCTGCCCCATGGCCTCCGGGTCTGGCGAGGAACTTTAAAGAGTCCAAGAGTTCTAAATCCCAACCTGGATTTCCAGGTTGTTCTGAAGGTATTTTTGTCAAGGTAGGAGGACAGAACATATTTTATTCAATGATTTTTTAGCTTGATTTATAACTTTGAAATATGTAGACATATGGTATGTAGGCCTCCATTTGCATTCCTGTCTTGGGGCCTACCAAACCCCGTGCCCCACCCTGCTACGTTTAGGGAGAGAAGCCTTGACAGCCCAAATGGCTCTGAGAGTGATCCAGCTGAAACCTCACACTGAGAAGTCCCACATCTACCCCCTCACTGCTCCTAAGAGCAGCGAGATCTGACAGGGTACTGAGTTAAGGACTCATCCTGATGACCGTATGTTTTATGTAAACCCTATGCTAATTTTCAGGTCTGCACTGAGGGCATGAAATTATCGAATATAAGCCGTTCATCTAGCTCTCAGGGACCATTACACTTAATTCAATTGCACTATAGGTCTTGGAGACTCACCTGATAAAGATGAGGTGTTGAAAATTGGCCAACAGCCTAACTTTCTTTTTTTGAGTGGGTGTGCCTAATGGAAATGAATCTAATGTCAGGCTCAATTGAGGGGCTGCAGGAGGCAATTGGGGGTGGGGGGAAGCCATGGAGCAGCTGCTTTCTTCTTTTTTTTTGAGACAGAGTCTCACTATGTCGCCTTCAGTAGAGTGCTGTGGTGTCACCCCTCACAGCAACCTCAAACTCTTGGGCTTAAGTGATTCTCTTGCCTCAGCCTCCCAAGTAGCTGGGATTACAGTTGCAGTTGTCATTGTTTACCTGGCCCAGGTCGGGTTCAAACTGCCAGCCTAGGTGCATGTGGCGGGCGCCATAACCACTGTGCTACAGGCACCGAGCCTGCTTTCTTCTTTTTGAAGAAATAGCAAAGTATACGCCCATATTCCTTAGGGGAATTTACTATGAGTTATGAAGAACTTGCCAACTTTTCCAAAGAAAATTCAAAAAACTTGACCTTATTTGAAATTGCTCATGGAGTAGGGTTTGTTTATTTGTTTTGGGGGAGGGTGACCAAGGGGTGGGACCAAGTGCTGAGTCTGGTCTGAACATGATCTTGGAGTGATGGCAGGAGCTGCAGAAGGGCCCAGACACATTCAGGTTGGCTCATTCAGTGAATACTGGGCATCCATTTCTCTTTCCCCAGAGCTATCCATGTACCACTGCTTATTAGATGCCCAGGTATCTGAGGACAAAACAGAGGCAGCTGCACAGACTCACCGAGGGCTTCCTGGAAGATGTGCCAAGTGAAAATGAGCTGCGTGCTTGGCCTGGCTTCATCAATCTCTGTTTTTAGATATGAATTTTTGTTCTCTATTTTTATGATAAAGGTAATTTGTTTTTATTAAATAAAATTTCAGAAATATAGAAAAAATTAAAAGAAGAAAGAAAAATCATCCATTTTCTTTCCATCCAAACCCCATCAATGTAAAACATTTGCCATATTTGCTTTTTTTGATCTTTATATTGTGTGTACGTGTGTGTGTGGGGGGGTAGAGAGAGTGAAAGAGAGATTTTAACATAATTGATTCCACTTCCCTAAAGCACTGTTTTCAAGGCAGCAGAGTTAATGTGATTTTGAAGTACTAAGATGAGTCATCTTACAATTATTGAGCAACTTCATGAGGTTTGGTTAAAAACAAAGTTGATTTTCCTCCATCCTGTCATCGTGAATTACCTATTCTGATATTCAGCAGCTTTTTTCAGGGCTCAGGCTCAGCTTGAAGAGTAATGAGATCCACATCAAGAGCTATAACACCAAAAAATATAACTAAGGTGCAAGCTAGCATGACTTCAATACTTAGAACAAATGACTAGACCTGAGTCTCCTCGTTACAATAGACCTGCTTCAGACTAAGGTTAAAGAGATCAAAAATCAAGTTGAATCATTCGAATTTTCCACTAAGTCCTGCTGTAAAATGAATTAAGATTTGATTTTTGTGGCGTAAGTAATTTCACATTTACTTGGTGACTTTTCTTCACGATGAGCAAGGGATGAGAGCTGACATATCCGAGGATGAGATATCAGCAGTATGTAAGGAAGAACAGAAACAAAATTTAACAATGGAGCAAAGACTGGGAACCAGATTCTTTTTGCCACAGTCCCCAAGAGACCAAAGTGGGCTCTCAGCTCATTATTTTCTTACTGTGTTTGAGAAATTGTCCTAGAAGACAGATTTCAGTCAATTCAATAAGCTTTCATATTGCTGGGCTTTTGCTTCTGCAGATCCTAAAACCTAGAAGGTCTCATTCTAATTCTCTGCCTTTCTAAATCCATCTTTACAGACAGCCAGATCATTCACTGCCACTCCAGGAAGCCCTCCTTACCTTGCACAATCTTTGCCAGCACGACCCCTGTGTCGCATTCGTATCATTCTGCCATGTGAGAAGCAATGCATTCTGCTTGATAATTATTTTTGAATGTTATATTGACAATGGTTCCAAAATCAAGCACTATAAAAAGCATAGTCACTATATTGTCTTGTTTCTGCCCCTCCCTCCATATCCCACAAACACTTTCACGAGTTTCTTGTATTTTTTCCAAAGTATCTTCATGCAGTGCTAGGCACAGTGGCTCATACCGGTAATCCTAGCAATCTAGGAGGCCAAGGCAGGTGAACTGCTTGAGCTCAGGAGTTCCAGATCAGCCTGAGCAAAATCGAGACCCTGTCCGTCTCTAAAAATAAATAAATAAAAATAAAAATAATAAAAATAAAATAGCTGGGCATTGTAGCAGGTGCTTGTAGTCCCAGCTCCTCAGGAGGCTGAGGCAAAAGGATTGCTTGAGCCCGAGAATTTGAGATCACTGTGAGCTATGATGTCATGGCACTCTACCAAGGGTGACTGAGTGGGACTCTGTCTCAAAAAAAAAAAAAAAACCAGTTTCTTCATGCAAACATAAATACAAACCTATTATTTCTCTATCCCTGTTTTTTTACACGGAAGGTAGCTGCATATACATACTGTTCTGTACTCTGCTCTTTTTGTGTCAACTTACCAATACATCTCGGAATCTTTCTATATAGGTTCAGAAAGAAATTCCTCATTCTGTTTTTAATGTTTGTTTGTTTTTTGTTGTTGTTTTTTTTTTTTTAGTTTAAGGAAGCCTATCCTATTTTGTCTCCTAATGTATTTAACCAGTTCTGCTAATGATGGACATTTGTGCAATCTTTTGCTGCACCAATGATGCTTTGTAGAAATAAGTCAATTTGCATTGTGTGTATACATCTTTGGCTAAAGTCCCAAAGGCAGGAGAGTTGGGTCAGATTGTATAATTATGTAATGTTGACAGAGAGTGCCAAATTGCTTTCCACAGGGATTCTAGCTATTTATACCCTGCCCTCCCACCCAAATATAGCAGAATCTTGCTTCTCCACAGCCTTGCCAACAGAGAGGTGAAGAGGAAGAGAAGGTTCAGGAAGAAGTACCAGCTCAGCACCAGACCAAAAAGAGGACAATGGATGAAGCCTGAATAAAAGCCCACAAAATGCCAGAGCCGACACCTGCCCTGAGGTCTAACCACTCCTTTTCCAGAGATGCCCAAAGCTCTGTTAGATCCAGCTGGACACACCTAACACAGAACCCACTGAAACCAGAGCCTCCTCTTGGTTGCTCATTTTCTACCAGTGAAACCACAGTGTTCTTACATTTAAAACCTAGTAGGCGGGGATAAAGGCAGGAAAACTTTCGCTTTTTACTTGACAAACTCTAAATTTGTATATGTTATTTTGTTAAAGAAGCCTATATTTCTTTTTATTTTTGAGACAAGAGTCTCAAGCTGTCACCCTGGGTAGAGAGCTAGGGCGTCATAGCTCACAGCAACCTCCAGCTCAGGCTCAAGCAATCCTCTTGCCTCAGTTTTTCTATTTTTAGTAGAGGTCTCGTTTTTGCACAGGCTGGTCTCGAACTTGTGAGCTCAAGCTATCCACCCACCCTGGCCTTCCAGAGTGCTAGGATTACAGGCATGAGCCGCCACACCCAGCTCCTAGATTTAAAACCAATGATAATGCACTGCTAAAAATTCGAATGGAAATCTAGTCACTTTTCTTTTGGTTTTTATCCATCCATTCAAACACTTTTTCTTGTGTCAGCTATTTTTTTTTTAATTTCACATTAATGTGAGGGTACAAACAACTAGATTATAATATTTGCATTTGTTAAGCAGAGTCCCTCTTGTATTTGTGTCCTGCGCACATAAGGTATGTCATATGCCCTTATATTGTGCCCTTACATTAAGTAGGAGCACACCAACCCCTCTTCTCCTCCCTCTCCCCAGCCTGTGTTCCCACTCCCCCTACTTGAATTGAGTTTTTCTCTTATGTAGGTGTGTATTAGATCATCTACTGTTTCATATTAGTATTGACTACATTGGATATTTGCTTTTACATTCTTGTGATAACCTTACTGAGAAGAATTTATTTCAATTTCATCCAGGTTAATACAAAAGATGTAAAGTCACCATCTTTTTTGTGGCTGAATAGTATTCTATGGTATACATATGCCACAGTTTGTTAAATCATTCCTGGGTTGATGGGCATTTGGGTTGTTTCTATGTCTTAGCAGCTGTAAATTGAGCTGAGGTAAACAATCTAGTGCAAAAGTCTTTATGATAAAATAATTTTTTTTCTACTGGGTAGATGCCTAGTAATTGGATTGCAGGATCAAATAGGAGGTCTAATTTGAGTTCTTTGAGGATTCTCCATACTTCTTTCCAAAGAGGCTACTTTAGTTTGCAGACCAACCAAAAGGGTGAAAGTGTTGCCCTCTTTCCACATCTGCACCAGTATCTGTAACTTTGGAACTTAGTGATGTAGGGTATTCTCACTGGGGTTAGGTGATATCTCAGGGTGGTTTTGATTTGTGTTAGTCTGATGGCTAGGAACATTGAGTATTTTTTCATATATTTGTTAGCCATTCATCTATCTTCCTCAAAGAAAGTTCTGTTTGCGTCTCTTGCCCAGTGATAGATAGGATTGTTCACTTTTTTGGTTGATTAATTTTAATTCTCTATAGATCCCAGTTATCAAGTCTTTGTCAGATTCATAACATGCAAATATCTTCCGCATTCTGAAGTTTGTCTACTTGCTTTAATGGTTGTGTCCCTTGCTGTGCAAAAGTGTTTCCGTTTAATTAAATCCCATTTGTTTATTTTTATTATTGTTGCAATTGCCACCTGAAGTCTTCTTCATAAAATCTTCCTATTGGCCAACAGCCTCAAGAGTTTTTCCCACACTTTCTTCTAGGATTTTTATTGTTTCATTTCTTAGACTTAAATCTTTTATCCATCTTGAATGGATTTTTATAAGTGGTGAGAGGTGCAGGTCCAGTTTCAGTCTTTTACTTGTGCTTATCCAGTTCTCCCAGCACCAGTAATTGAATAGGGATTCTCTTCCCTGGTGTATGCTTTTGTTTGGTTTATCAAAGATCAGATGGCTGTAAGAGACTCGTTTCATCTCTTAGTTTTCTATTCAGTTCCATATGTCTATGTCTCTATTTTTGTGCCAATCACATGCTGTTTTGATCACTATGTACTTATAACCTAAAGTCTGGTAGAGTGATGCCTCTGGCTTTGTTTTTTTTACTAAAAATTGCATTGGCTATATGGTTTTTTTCTGGTTCCATATGAAATGAAGAACTATTCCTTCCAGTTCTTCAAAGCATTATGGTATTTTAATGGAGATTGCATTGAATCTGTATATTGCTTTGAGTAGTATAGACATTCTAACAATAATGATTCTTCCTAGCCAAGAGCATGGTATGTTCTTTCATTTGTTAATGTCTTCTGCTATTTCTTTTCTTAGGGTTTGGTAATTCCTTTTGTAGAGGTCCTTCACTCTTTCGTTAGGTAAATTCTGCAAGCAGCCAGGAGTAAGTGCCAATTGTCCTACAAGGGCAGATCTATCAGGGTGATGACAGACTTGTTAGCTGAAACTTTCCAAGCCAGAAGAGATAGGTCATCTACCTTTAACTTTCTTAAAACAATTTTCAGCCCTTAATTCTGTATCCTGCTAAACTGAGCTTTAAAATCAATGGAGTAATCAAATCTTTTACTGATATGCAAACATTGAGGAAATTTGCCACAACAAAACCAGCTCTACAGGAAATACTTAGACTTATTCTCTACACTGACCACCACGATGGATCGCCAGCAAAGTAAACCCCCTGTAACTAAAGGACAAAACCTAGCTTCCACGATGGTGCAAAGTATGAAACTAAGCAACGGACTTTCACAAAATAAGATGAATAGAACTCCACCACACAGATTAGTTCTCTCAATAAATATAAATAGGTTGAATTTTTATTAGCACAGGCTAGCTAATATCATACTGAGTGGAGTAAAACTGAAATCTTTTCCACTTAGATCTAGAACCAGATATGGATACCTTCTACTGCCACCACTGTTCAATATAGTTCAGGAATTTCCAGTCAGGCAAGAGAAGTACATAAAGGGCATCCAAATGGTAGCAGAGGGGGGTCAATCTCTTGCTCTTTGCTGCTGATATGATCTTATTCTGAGAGAACCCGAGAGATTCAACCACAAGACTCCTAGAAGTGATCAAGAAATACAGTAATGTCTCAGGGTATAAAATCAATGTCCACAGATTAGTACCCTTTATATATGCCAGTAACAGCCAAATTGAAAAGCTAATCAAAGATTCAATTTCCTTCACAGTAGCTTCAAAGAAAATAAAATACCTGGGAATATTCTCTTTCATCTTGACTTTGGACAGATTCATTACACTGTATCTTGGAGATGCTCTATCTGGGGTTTGATATCCCTCTAAAACAGTGGTTCTCAACCTGTAGGTTGTGACCCCTTTGTAACAATGAAAATACATCCTGCATAACAGATATTTACATTATAATTCATAACAGTAGTAAATTACAGTTATGAAGTAGCAAAGAAAATAATTTTATGGTTGGGGGTCACCACAACATGAGGAACTGTATTAAAGGGTCATGGCATTAGGAGGCATTAGGAAGGTTGAGAACCACTGCTGTAAAAGGAGTGTTTTGGAATCTTTAGTGATACTTGGGAAATTTTCACTTATGATAGCCTCCATTAGGGCTTCCATTCCTTTGAGACATTCTTCTTCCCCTTCAGGGATACCTATAATTCACATGTTTGAATGCTTCATAAAGTCCCATAATTCTCTGAGTGAATGTTATGCTTTCCCTTTCTTCCTTTCTGGTTCTTTAACTGCCTGGGTTAACTAAAGAGCTTTATCCTCTAGCTCTCAGATTCTTCCTTCTCCATAGATCTAATCTGTTATTGATACTTTCTACTGAATCGTTAAGTTCTCTGATTGACTTCTTCAATTCCTTAAGCTCTGCCTTTCTATATTCTTCATATCTTTCACCCATTTTTTAATTCTATTTTTGTATTTCTTTTTGATTATTTTCTACTTTCTTGTCCAATTATTTTATTGTTTTTGCCATTCACATTTTAAATTCTCTTTCTGTCATTTCCATTCATTCTTTACAGGTGAAATCCTCTGTGGTAGCTACCTATGATCCCTTGGGGGATGGCTCTATTCTGGTTTTTCATGTTGCCAGAATTTTTTTTTTTTTTTTTTGGTTTCTCCTCATATGTGGTTTCTTCTTGTTCACTGCCTTCTCCTACTTTTTCCTCTCACTACCTCCTCTGCTTTAAATTACCTTCTCTCTGAGCTTAGATGCTGAAGTGGCCTTTTGGTATAGGGTCAAAAGAAAAAAAAGGGTAAAGAGTGAGAAGGGAGTAAGAAAAGAAAAAGATAAAGAAAAAAAAAGATGGGGGTGAAAGGAAAGAATTGAAGCAAAGGGGAGAAAAGGGACAGAAAGAGAGAAAGAAAAAAACAGGAGAAATGATGATGTTTGTCAGAGTGCTTTTTCCCACACCCACAACTCTAGGATTTTGGGGGGGCTAGGCTTGGGTAGGTCCCTCAAGGTCAGAAGCTCCTCACCAGCCTAGGAAAAAACATGATCCTGCCTCTGCCAAATATAGAAGAAAGGACAGCAGGATGTCACAGTGAGAACCTACCAATATCATTTCAAAAGTTCAAAGCTAGAAGGCCACCCTAGACCATGAGCTTATGGCCTCCTTGAGCCAGACCATAGTCATGACCCTGTAAACACTTAGAGAAAAGGAAAAGTAATAAAAACAGTTAAAAATTAAAATGAATTATATAAAATGAAGAAAAAGAGAGATCTTAGTTGTTGTATGAGAAAGTTATGTGGAAAAGATGAGAAAAGAGGTGTTTTGTCTCTACCAAAAGAGAGGAAAAAGGAGAGATATGAAAAAGAAAGAATAAAAGGGGCAGAAAAACTGTATAAAAATGGAGGAGACTTGCTATTAAAGAAAGTAAAAATGAAAAAATAAAAATACAAACCAACCAAACAACCAAATAACACCAAGAAAGAAAAAAAAAAAAAAAGAAAAGAAAAAAGTGTGTATATGAGTGTATATATAGGGTATCCATAAATTTCATGTGCAATTTAAAATATATATATATTTGTGTGCGTGTGCATTGTGATCAGGCCAATATATTGATATATTGCCTGGACACCAGATGGCTCTATGATGTTAGAAGACAGAGAACACACATTGGTTTTGCTGCTGTATAAAATGGGGGCTGGAAGCCACTGTCTAGTTGCAGAGAGACCTGGTCATGTCTTCCTGACTTACTTGCCCTCAACCAGAGCCTGGTCACTTCATCAGCATTTAGTACCTATGGGATGAAGGTCCTTAAGCTTTTGCTAGATTTCTTGGGAGGCACATCAAACAGTGCCCCCAACAACAAAGTGGCCTTCCTGGGGTTCAGGGGCCATTCAGCTCACCCCAATGATGGTTGCCTGAGCTCAGCAGGCACACCACAGCCAGCTGTGCACTAGGACCCTGTGAACTATTCTTCCCACGTTGTCTTACCACCATGGCAGTGCCCTGTTAATAGCCAAGTTGATGAGAGATCCACCCCACCTGGTATTCAATCCTGGCCTCTATTTAAGTTTACTCACGTAAGCCCTTCTGAGGCAGCTCCAGTCAGCAGCTCAGTCCAAAATGAAAAAAACTGCAGGATAGCCTTTCATGTCCCTAGTCCTCTGCAGGAGGGCTGGCTGGCTTCTGCCCACACCTAGGCACTTGCCTTCTGTGCTGGTCTTCCTCAGTTCCAGACCTCCTCATTGGTTCTTGGAGTCTCCTACTATTTCACTGTGCCATGGAAGTAATGTTTCTGGGTAGGTTCCCCCAGCCAGAGGTGGCTGGAGTCTTTTCTCCCCTGTCTCACAGTGAGCAGCTGGTAAGGAGATGTCTCTAGTCCAACATCTTGCTCCACTTTCTTAGCTATTTGTTTTTATATTGTTTGATTTCTGACAGGTGCCTAAGAAAATTTATTTATTTAATTAATTAATTAATTAATTTTTAGACAGGGTCTTGCTCTGTCACCCAGGCTGGAGTTTAGTGGCCTGATCATAGCTCACAATAGCCTCAAATTCTTGGGCTCAAGCGATCTTCTTGTCTCAGGCCCCCCAAATGCTAGAATTACACTGTGCCAACTGAGAATGTTTTTTAAATAACTTAGTACTAGAGGGAAATTATAAAGAAAACTGCATTAAGGGGTGGTGCCTGTGGCTCAGTGTGTAGGGTGCCAGCGCCATATACCAAGGGTGGTAAGTTCAAACCCGGCTCCAGCCAAACTACAACAACAAAAAAAAAAAGAAAAAGAAAGAAAAATGCATTAATTCCACTTCTTTATAAATTATTCCTAAGCCTTATCCCCTGCCACCACTCTCACCCCTGCTACCAGTTCTTAAACTGAAAAGAATTAAGAAAATATTGTTAATGAAATGTTTACATAACAGTTATTGGAGCTAGGATTCTATTTTAAGGCAAATTTATATAATTAAGAATTGTGATAGTCGTGTGATACTTTTATGTGCTATAATTCATTTTTCAATCCATTGATATCTCATCATAATAAAGTGCACATTTATATTTATTTTATACAATTTGGGATAAAATTGTACTACTTTAAATGAAGAAAGCTTACAATTATCATAGCTCATGGGTGGGGACCTGCAGTGTTAAGGCCATCTACATTCTTAAGTGTGGCCTTTGGATTGAATCCAAATTTTATAGAACAAATTATTTTATTTTTATTAATACATTTTTCTTCATCCATTACATTTTCATTTTATTTTTAAGATGAACATAGTTTAAATGCCAAAATACAAAATAAGTGTCAACAAAACAGTCCTCCCATAGCTGGGTGTTGTGGCAAGCACCTGTAATCCTGGCTACTTGGGAGGCTGAGGCAAGAGAATCACTTAAGTCCAAGAGTTTGAGGTTGCTGTGAGCTGTGATGTCACGGCACTCTACTAAGGGTTCACATAGTGAGACTTTGTCTCCAAAAATGTACATATATTCCTCCCAGATTGACCAGCACAATTAGAACATTAGATAGCTATAAGGGATAAATTGACAGCTGCTACACTCATAATTTAGTTCCCTGCCTGACTGGCACAACTACTATACAAGGGTGGCTGGTGAGAGTTTCTGAGGTTGAGTACTCCAGTCTGTTATCATCTTTTATTTTATTTTATTTTATTTTCTAGTTTTTGGCCAGGGCTGGGTTTGAACCTGCCACCTCTGGCATATGGGGCCAGCGCCCTACTCCATTGAGCCACAAGCCCCACTCCTGTTATCATCTTTTAACAATGGAGCCCTGTGTTTCTGTTTGAAGTGGAATTTGTGAATAGTTGCACAGCTCAACGGTATTATCTATTTATTTATTTTATTTTGTTTTTTGAGACCCAGTCTCACTCTGTCACTCAGGGTAGAGTGCCATGGCATCACAGCTCACAGCAACCTCAAACTCTTGGGCTCAAGTAATCCTCTTACCTCAGCCTCCTGAATAGCTGGGACCACAGGTGCCTGCCCAAACACCCAGCCAATTTTTCTATTTTTAGTAGAGACAGTGTCTTGCTCTTACTCAGGCTGGTGTCAAACTCCTGAACTCAGGCTATCTACCCACCTTGGCCTCCCAGACTACTAGAATTTAAAGGCATGAACTACTGTGGTTGGCCTCAACAGTATTTTTTAATTCTGTCTGCTTCACAGCCCATCATACCAAAGAAGACCAAGAGAATGATAAAGGAAGAAAACACATCTTTAAAATGAGGCTTGAGAATCACAATATTATCTTATTTCTGCTAAAGATAAGATGACTTGCTTGCTTTGTGATACTACAATATCAAAATTAAAGAAACTCAAAGCTCATCAGCATCATAGTACTCATAAGATCCACATATACTTTAAATTAGAGGGAGAGGCATAAAAGGTTGTATTAAGACAATCTACACCATTGTCCTGGCTAGAGTGCCATGACACCAGCCTAGCTGACAGCAACCTCAAATTCCTGGGTTCAAGCAAGCTTCCCAGGTATCTAGGACTACAGGCACCTAACACCACACAAAGCTAATTTTTCTATTTTTAGTACAGACGGGGGTCTTGTTCTTCCTTGGGCTGGGCTCAAACTCCTGAGTTCAAGGGATCCTATCACCTCCACCTCCACCTCCCAGAGCGCTCTGGGTGAGAGCAACCACAGTTGGCCAAAATGTTGTATTGCAGAAATTAAAAGATGAAAAGCAAAAGCTAAGAGAATTCTTTTAAGCAGAAGACCTTGAAATAATGTCACTAAAGCAATTTATAAAGTAGTTTATATACTCAGTAAAAAAAAAAAAGGGAAGCTATTCAGTGATGCAGAAAGAGAAAGAATGCATTGTTGAAGTTGTAAGATGCTTAGACCCTGATAACATTTCCAAATACAAACAAGTGTTTCTTTCAAGGAAAATCATACCTGACTGGCAGCATGCATTAGCTTTCAAAGTAACAGAATAACTTCATGCAGTACTTCAAAAGAAAAATATGTATTATTCAATCACACAGGTTTCAGACTTCATTTGGGATGAAAAGTTACTCTTTTTTTTTTTTTTTTTTTTTTTTTTTTTTTGATAAAGAGTCTAAATCTGGCACCCGGGGTAGTGTTGCATCAGAGATCACAGCAACCTCAAACTCTTGGGCTTAAGCAATTCTCTTGCCTCAGCCTCCCAAGTAGCTGGGACTACTCCTGGCTGTTTTTTTTTGTTGCAATTGTTGTTGGTTTTTTAGCTGGCCCAGGCCAGGTTTAACCCACTAGCCTTGGAGAATGTGGCCGGCACCCTACCGACTGAGCTCTGGACTCCACCTGGAGAGTTACTTTTTTGGGAACAGACATGGGGAATGGAGACCTTCAACAATTTTCGAGATAAAAATCATGGAGTTGGACTGCATTTGGTAAATTTAGTCAGTGTATGTACAGATGGTACACCTTCCATGACAAGAAAATATGAAGATTTATTGCACAGATAAAACAAGTATCAATAAATCCAAGTAGGGAAGAGGGGTTGGGCAAATTCCCATCCAACAGGTACATTATATGGGTATATTGCACCTTCCTGGGTGAAGGGCACAACTACAACCTGGACTTTAACCTTACAAAAGCAAACCATGTAACTTAATCATATGTGCCCCCTTATTAATCAGAAAATGAAGCATTAACAGATGCTTTCATTTCTTTTCATTGTATCTTGCATCAGCAAAATCTCTGTGCCAAAGCTACTATCTTAACTGACACTTTGCAATGAGTTGGAAATATTGTTAACTGTATTTGCACAAATGCAACATGGCATTGGTAGTTTTCTAACATGCCAAAGTTGAAAGATGAGGTAAGTATTCAGTGTGAATTTACCGTATCATTCTAAAGTGGTTAACTATTGGAGGGATAGGTGTTAGCCAAAATTTCATCTTTGCAAGAGTAGATGGATAAATCTAATAGATAAAGAACAGAATCAGCAATGTGAGTTATTGAAAGAAAATTTCTATAGGAATGCAGCATTTCTGTGTGATATTATGTCAAATCGAAATGACTTGAATATTTCTTTGCAAGGTAAAACTAAGTCTATATATGATAAGTGGCAAAAACAAATCCAAGCATTTAAAAAAAGCTATCTTTTTACAGAACACTTCCTCCAAAGGAAATTTTGGATGAACATTTTTCCCAATTAGCAAAAATCATTGATGAGTAGGATGATATGTATGTGAATTATTTTAAGAATACATAGTTGTTATAGACCTATTAATTGGAGAATACAGTGAAAGGTTCACTGACTTTGAGAATCGTAACATTACCTTAAATTAGCATTTCGGCCTCACTACTTGATATCGCTAAGGCACCTAAAGAACTACAGATGGAACTGATTAAACTCTCAGTAGATGACATTTCCAAGTCATTGTTTGATGCTAAGAAAGATCCACTTGAAATGAAGGAAAACGCAGTAGAATACTCATGCCTTTGGCAACATACCTGAAAAATATGTTTTTGCTTTTCAACCACTTATTGTTTTGAATCCTCATTCTTCTATCTATCCCAAATCAAAGTGACCTTAAGGTCATAAGTGACTGATACCCATCCTGAGGATCAACTGAAACTGTGGACTTCCCTGTTGAAACCAAACATTCAAATATTTCTCAATACAAAGCAGACACAACAAAGTCTTCAAAGGTTAGTTAACTTTAAAATTAACAAATACACCAGGTGTGGTGGTTTATGCTTGTAATCCTAGCACTGTGGGAGGTCAAGACAGGTGGATCACCTGAGAGCAGGAGTTTGAAACCAACCTGAGCAAGAGCGAGACACTCCCCCCTGCCCCCCTATCTACTAAAAATAGAAAAACTAGCTGTTTGTAGTAGCATATGCCTGTAGTCCCAGCTTTGTGGGAGGCTGAGGCAAGAGGGTTGCTCAAGCCCAGGAGTTTGAGGTTGCTATGAGCTTTGATGCCACGGTACTCTACCCAGGATGGTAGAGTGAGAGTCTGTCTCAAAAATTAAAAAAATAAAATTAACAAATAGTTTTTATTTTTTGAAAAAAAAAAAAATCTTTTGGAGACAGTCTCACTTTGTTGTCCTTGATAGAGTGCTGTGGTGTCAAAGTTCACAGCAACTTCAAACTCTTGGGGTCAGGTGCATGTCACCATGCCCATCTAATTTTTCTTAAATTTTGTAGAGATGGGGTGTCTCACTATGTTGCCCAAATTAGTCTGAACTCTTGGCCTCAAGCGATAATCCTGTCTCAGCTTCCCAGAATGCTGGGATTAAAAGCATGAGCCACCACATGCAGCCACTGTATATTTATTTTTATATAGATAAGCACATTCTATAGAAATACAATTAATCTCCAAATAAAGTCATTTAAAAAAAATAGTAAGAAAAAGAAATGCATCTGAGCCATCTTTCCTATATGGCACCAGGACAACAAACCAGGTAACAAAGGTCACATGTGGCCCCAAGACCACAGGTTCCCCATCCCTAGATCCTCCCAAGTGTTCCATAAAATCGGAAAAATGTGTCATGTGAAGCGCACACATACACACACGTATTTATGTGAATATACAAATATTATAGGTATACACATAAAAACACATTTATTAGTGCACGACGATAGAGGCAAAATGATGTCACATCTTAAACATACAAACACGTTTGTAGGTGTATAGCAATAAAGGTGGCATTGTGAGGCTGTGATCATGGAGAATCCCATGCATTTTTCCCATTGAAGAGGTGAATGGAACCATTCTTGTGGCCTCACCACGGTAATTGTGTATGATAAATTCAGGCAGCAGACAGACGCAGCTGGCAAACCAATCCATGCTGTGCATTTGGAGTGCCTACCCTGTTTCCTCCCCAGAGACTCTGTCCCCATTTGCCATCTCTTCATAATGAAGCAGTAGACTTTAGGGCAGCCATTTGCTCGGGGCCTGATCGGATACCTGGTCCCAGTAGAGCCTTCCACAGGCTTGCCAGTGACCTATGACCTAGATGGCATGGTTTGAAAAGTCGAGCTAGGTGAATCAGATTCTTTGTTTTTCTCTCCCTCCCTTTCTCTCTCTGTAACTTGAATCAAGAAGCCAAGAAAGAAGTTTCCCGTGAGCTGTGAGCATCATTGCTAAAAGGTTGTTCTGGGGCCTGAGTTGGGATCGTGAGAGGATAAAGACATTTTGCACGATGAAATTAGGGGAGGAGGAACAACTGTGAGTTAAGTGGGAGAAGCCTGAAGAGAGAGAGAAAAAAAGAACATCCATCCTTGCAGAGAAGCCACAAAGCCAAAAAAGACAGAAAGCGTACGCAGCCCTACCTTCCTTTCTGTTTTTCCCGGGGAACAAATTTCTTTAAAAATACATTTTTCCATGAAGCTTTTCAGTTCCATGTTACTAAAAGAGACTCAATTGGAATAACAGCAGGAGAAAGTCTCTGACAATGGAGGAGATAAACTAATTTTTTTTTTTTTTTTTTTTTTTTTTGGCAGTTTTGGTCAGGGCTGGGTTTGAACCCGCCATCTTGGGCATATGGGACCAGCGCCCTACTCCTTTGAGCCACAGGCGCCACTGATAAACTAATTTTTTAAAAAAAGATTGTACTGCACAGGCATAGCAGTCCAGGGCCATGAAGAATAGTGACAGTCATTTCAGTCAATAATCTTCAAGGACCTTAGTTTTGTGCGAGCCTATGTAATAATTAATAGGGATGACCTTGAGTCTTAGAGCAAAGGCTGCTTTATGTTGAACATATTTTCAGAAGGCAATGAAATGTTTTAATTCAGAAAAATTGCCCCTTCAAGTTAAAACAAAAAGTTTTGGTGTTTAAAAAAGGTAAGTTTCATTCAGTGATTTGTTGGGTTTTTTTGTGTGTGTTTGTTTTTGTTTTTAAAATGCATGTATTTATGGCTAAGCACAGTGGGTCACAGTGTGACCTCCCACAGTGTAATCCGAACACTCTAGGAGGCTAAGATCGGAGGATCCCTTGAGCTCAGGCATTTGAGACCAGTCTGAGCAAGATCTAGACCCCCCAAAATAGAAAAAATTAGCCAGGTGTTTCCATGGGCACATGTAGTCCCAGCTACTTGGGAGGCTGAGCCAGGAGGATCACTTGAGTCCAGGCATTTGAGGATGCTATGAATTTGGCTGATGCCATGGCACTCTAGCCTGGGGTAACAGAGTGAGCCTCTGTTGCCAAAAAAAAAAAGCATATATTTATTGATATATGTCTTGCCTTGTTCCAGCAAAGAGTTAAGATGACTTACAAGAATATACAAAATCCAACAAGAAAGCAAAATTGACAGTGAAGGGGAAGAAAGAACACCAGGTACAGATACAGAGTTGACCAGCAGACTCAGTTATCTGCAAATCTCACTTCTGTGGAGTACCTCACGCCTCGATAGATCATGGGACATCAAAACTAGTATTGCTTATCTCATCATTTTTAAATCTGGAGCAAGGTCAAGGCTTATCTTCTGAACATAAAAATCAAATTGAAATGGAAGGAAAAAAAAAGAAAATTGGTTTAAATCAGAGAAAATATAATAAAAAATCCATACAAACATGCATTTAATAAGCCTCTAATTTAAACATGTTTAAATAATTTCTATATCTTTATTTCAGTAAAATAATTGTCATAGCAAAACAATTTAATATTAATCAGAAGTGACATCATGTTATATTATATAACTGGTAACATTCTCTTCACTATCTTTTTTACAAACCTTATCAACATGTTAGGAAAAAACAAATGTTTGTTAACTCTCTATGCCAATGTAATTTTTATGTCTCATAAAAAAGCAATAATTTTTCTGGGAGCCCTGATTTGGAAAGGTTGACAGGGTTTTACTAAGTGAGTTTCTATTCATATTGGGCCTGCCTTAGGGAAAATTTCTTCTAATGTTTTTCTAATATCAAATCACTGCGTAGGGTGATTTAACCCATAGAATATATGGGTTTGATGCAGGATAGTTTAGTAATAGCTTGGGCAAGTTACTTTAAGCTTTCTCAACGTAGTTTCTTAGCTGCAAATGGAGCTAACAGGGTTGTATGGAACATTAAATAACATATTGCCCATTAAGTCCTTAGTGGCTGATAGCTAGTGAATCTAATAAATGCTGCATGTTATGGCAGAAACAGCGATTATACAGGACATTTCACATTGATGTGATATAAATTTCTCTTTCCTTAGTATCTTGTTAAAAGGCTTCTGGCCTGATTTTCCCATTAACAAATTTTCTTGGCTAGGCAAGGTGCTTCAAGCCTGTAATCCCAGCATTCTGGGAGGCTGTCATGGGAGGATCACTTGAGGTCAGGAGTTTAATATCAGCCTAGCAAGAGTGAGACCCTGTTTCTACTAAAAATAGAAAAAATTAGCTGGGTATAGGGGCCCTGAGGCTATAGTCTCGGCTACTCAGAGGCTGAGACAGGAGGATCATTTAAGCCCAGGAGTTTGAGATTGCAGCAAACCATAATGATGCCTTTCCACTCTAGCTGGGGCAACAGAATGAGACCCTGCTAGAATGAGATTCTGTCTTGAAAAAAAAAAATAAAAAGGGCAGTGCCTGTGGCTCAAGGAGTAGGGCACTGGCCCCATATACCAGAGGTGGCGGGTTCAAACCTGGCCCCAGCGAAAAACTGCAACAACAACAAAAAAATATAAACCTCCCCCCTCCATCCCACCAAATTTTCTTTAACTTTATTGTTGTTAATGCATTTGAGGTTTATTATTTTTTTTAACGGTGTTGATGTGAAAACTAGTTTTATTTCTTGATATTATTTTCTTGGGGATAGTTTTTCAAAATGTGTAAGTGGTGGGGGTTTTTTTTAGACAGATTTACAAGGGAAATTGTACTTTATATCCATCTTGAGTTGTTCCTTTGTTTCTTTTCATTTAGCCCCAGATAAAATCCAGTGAGTCATGCCAAGGTATGCACCAAGTTTCATCTGACTAGCTCCATCATGTGTCTAGAATGAGTTGTACAGTTTTAAAAGTTGCTTCATTTTTACCATGGCCCTGAATGAGAGTATTTGGTAATATATTATTAAGTCTTGTGAAAATTAAACACAATTCAGAATAATTAGACAAGCATTCATTTCGCAAGGTAAGGATTTTTAAAAATTTAATTTGGTCAAAAATCTAGTGTAATCATATACTTTCTCAGTTGAAGTAGACCTTTTAGAAAATGAAAGAGACAGCTGGGCGTGGTGGTTCATGCCTGTCTGTAATCCTAGCACTCTGGGAGGCAGAGATGGTTGGATTGCTTGAGCTCATGAGCTCGAGACCAACCTGAGCAAGAGTGAGATCCTGTGTCTACTAAAAATAGAAAAATTAGCCAAGCATTATAGTGGGCACCTGTAGTCCCAGCTACTTGGAAGGCTGAGGCAGGAGGATTGCTTGAGCCCAAGGGATTGAGCTGTGAGCTGTGACATCACTGCACTCTACCCAGGGCATCAGAGCGAGACTCTGTCTCAACAACAGAACAAAAACAAACAAAAGAAAATGAAAGAGAGGTAGAATTAATAAGTTTACTTGGATAAAGGCATACACCAGGACTTTCCTAGGTATACCAGGATCTAAGGACATATGGTCACTTTAGTTAAAATGGACAATGTACCTCTCTAAGGTGGGGACAGCGTGAGGGAGGGCTTGAAGGGATTGATTCTTCATGAAATTATAGGCTGCATCATATGATCACACATTACATTCTAGACTCAGACTGTGAATAAGTCAGTTCTGTTTTGAGCATCTAAGATAAGCGTTGCCCTTAAAGCATCAGGCTCAGCTCTAACTCTATGCCTCAAGAAAACGCAACAAAGACCCAGAGGGGCATAACTGATAAGAGCTGTGGCTCCTGACATTTTGACTGTTACATCATCTTTGAGAATTCAATGAAAGCTCTTATCTATCACGGAAGAAAAGGACCTATGCCTCAGACAGTCTCCACACTTGGCATGCAGTTCAGCGGCTATGTTCCCTCTGTCCCACCCAGGGCCCCAGGTCTGAATTCCTGACCTAGAACACAAGGGATGCTGAGGGAAAAAGGAATCCACATTGTTGATCATCTTTACACATATTTCATTTTAAACTCATGTCAATCTATTTTACAGATAAGGGAACTGAAGCACAGGGAAATTAGGATCTCACAGCTAGGCTGGGTGCAGTGGCTCATGTCTGTGGGAGGTCAAGGTGGGTAGATTGCTTGAGGTCAGAAGTTCAAGACCAGCCTCAGCAAGAGTAATATCCCTCCCCCCCCATTTCTACTAAAAATCGAAAAATTAGCTGGCTGTTGTGGTAAATGCATGTAGTCCCAGATATTCAGGAGGCTGAGGTAGGAGAATCATTTAAACCTAGGAGGTTGAGGTAGCTATGAGTTAGGCTGATGCTACGGCACTCTAGCCTGGGCAACAGTATGAGACTCTCTCTCTCAAAAAAAAAAAAAAAAAAAGATCTCACAGGTAGTTAAGTGGAAAAGCCAGACTTCAAATTTAGGTTTAAACTAAACCTCATAATCTAAGCATTGCTTACACATAAAAATTTAAATATGTATTATGCATTTCAATCTGGAAAAAATATAATGTCATGAAAAATGAACACAAGCATACATGTTATCAATGTCCCACCTACTAGAGTTGGGAATGCCTCTTGAAACTGGAAAGAGGGCTCAGCGTCCATAGCACAGTGGTTATGGCGCTAGCCACATACACTGAGGCTGGTGGGTTTGAACCTGGCCCAGGCCAGCTAAACAACAATGACAACTGCAACAACAACAACAAAATAGTTGTGCATTGTGGCAGGCGCCTGTGGTCCCAGCTACTTAGAAGGCTGAGGGAAGAGAATCGCTTAAGCCCAGGAGTTGAAGGTTGCTGTGAGCTGTGACGCCAGAGCACTCTACCCAGGATAGAGTGAGACAGAGTGAGATTCTGTCTCAAAAAAAAAAAAAAAGAAAGAAAGAAAGAAAGAAACTGGAAAGAGGCCAAGAACAGTGCTCACGCCTAAAATACCAGCACTCTGGGAGGCTGAGGCAGGTGGACTGCAGGAGCTCACAGGGTCGAGACCAGCCTGAGCAAGAGCAGACCCTGCCTCTAAAAATAGCCAGGTGTTGTGGCAGGTGCCTATCGTCCCAGGTATTGGGAGGCTGCGGCAAGAGAATCGCTTAAGCCCAAGAGTTTGAGATTGTTGCGCGCTATGATGCCACAGCACTCTATTGCGAGGAACAAAGGGAGACTCTGTCTCAAAAAAAAAAAAAAAAAAAAAGTAGAAATAAATTATTAGGGCAAATAAAAGTAAATATTTAAAAAATGATTTAAAAAATCTGAAATGATGATACAACAAATATTCTCAGGGTAGTTTTTGAAAAATACAAGACTAATAGATTGTCAATGGATCATTAACAGGTTTTCAGTGTTTCATTGTTTCCCTGGGTTAAACTTGGGAAAACACATGTCTTTGCCTGTATACCTTGAAGCCATGTCAGTCTGACCACTAATAAGGTTTGGCCATGGACGGGACAGTGGCTTAGGCCATGTGTCATTTCCAACGTAACTACTAATGAGTCCAAATTTCCCTTTGGGAATCTCTGTTCATTAGTCCTAAAATAATTAGTAGTATTTTGAAGCTGCTAAGCTCCTATAAGATATGGAGTCAGACTTACCTGAGAGTTTCATGAGTCACATCTGTATGTACCTAGGCAACGCCTAGTACAGAAGCCACACTGTTTACTTTCCAGTTCAAACTGCATATTGCTACTGCCAGATGGTTTTCCTACCTTAAACTAGGTCCAAACATTGCAGTTCCTCACACAAAACTCCTGTCCCTTCTCATTATATTTGCTTCTTTCCTGTAATTATTTATTGTTACAAACGTATCAGACGTATCATATGTCTCTTCCCTTCTAAAATCATAAGCTCAGCAAGGGTAAGGACGAGTTGCATATCTGCTGTCTAGGCGTATCTACCTTATGGTAGGCATTCAGTTATATTGTAGCCTAACACGTGATGAATATTACAAGAATTTGGACAATATGACTTTCTTTCATTTTTTAAAGTGTGATATAATTCACATAAGATTCATCCTTTAAAAAAATGCACAAGCCAGTGGTTTTTAGTATATTCACGAAGTTGTACTTTCTAATTCCAGAAAACTTCCATTACCTCAATAAGAAAATGAATATCTATTAGCAATTACTTCCATCCACCCTCACCCCTAGCCCCTGGCAAACCACTGATCTACTTCCTGTCTCTCTAGATTTCCCTATTCTCAACTTTCATATAAGCAGAATTATATAATATGAGGCCTTCTGTGCCTGGCTTATTTCACTTACCACGTTTTTAGGGTTCATCCACGTTGCAGCCATGCATCAGTCCTTCACCCCTTTTTATGGCTGAATGGTATTCCGTTGCATGGATATACCACTTTGTCTCTCCCACCCTTTTTAAACAAGGTGACTTTTTTAAAAATTTCAGATTGACACGAGGGTACAAATGTTTAGGTTTCATGGTTTTATTTCTAAGGTAAGGTTCAAGTTGTAGTTGAGCCCGTCACCTAGGGGGCGTGTCGAGCACGCTCATTGCACTTTAGGAGAGCTCCGCCTGCCTCCTTCCTCCCCCATCTCTCCTGGCCCCGCCCCCTCGCTAGACTTGTGTTTTTCTTGCGTGTGGGCATGCAATTGTTTATATCTTGGTTCTATATTAGTATTGAGAACATTGGATGCTAGACAAGATGACTTTTAACAACCTTCCCAACTGTATGATCTTATATACAAGAGAAGAGCTACAACCGAATTTCATAAAGTAAATCAAAGTTATCATGCTTCACAATTTTTCTATACCTTGACGTTTTCAAATTTTATCTTCTACAGATCCCGGGGGGCGGGGCAGCCTGTTGTGACCCACCAAGGTTATTTCCACAGGGTCCCCCCAACCCCCCTCCCCCCAAATAAAATCGGACTCCCTACCTTTTTTCCCGCTTTTCCTTCTGTTCATTGTGCACCTGATTTCCTGAAACTGCACGCTCTGGAATAATGCGTTCTCACAGTTCTGATCGTACTTCTGATTGTTTTCAACAGATAACGTGTTAAAGGAGGTTGGCTGGCGTTTCTTTCCACCAATGGTTCCCCTCATCCCTGCTCATTACAAGTGCAACTTTTCTGCCCTCAAAACCTCCAAAAACAAAAGAAAAAGAAGCCAGGAAGCTTTCTTTGTTTTCTAAGGAAATTCAGGTAAAAGGAGGGGTGAGGGAAATGATATTTTTTACTTTCCTTACAATCCAGACGTAGGAAAGAAAAAAGGATTTCCTTTGGGTTGCTGCCACGACTCTGATCTTTTATGCTGATAAAATATTTCCTCCTCCAAAAAAAAAAAAAGGTTCTGAGAAAATCATGCCACTTCAGCTGGAAGGCTAAATCTACTCTAACTTTGTGCTTAAAAAAAAAAAAAAAAAAAGTGAAAGGTTTACTTTTCTTTCACGGGGAGGTTTCTTCCTAACAGTTCAGGTCTTGCCACCAGGCGCCAGCTGGGTCCGCAGCGTCTTTTGCAGGGTGGCGGGGAGCGGGACTACAGGATCCAGAGGTCTTTGGAAACTCCAGCAGCTCCAAGCTTGTTGGCTACTACGGTTTCCCTGAGGAGTGACGCTGCAAAAACAAACTCTGATTGGTCAGGCCTGAGCTGAATTCTCCATTTATGGACAGATTGCCCGGTCCGAGCTGAGGCTCGGCCAGAAGAGTACGGATTAAGTGGCTGGAAAGAGGAGCGAGGCTGGGGAACTAGCTAGACGCGCGAAGTGCATCGGACTCACCCAGGCAGCGGCGAGCGCCGGGTCCGAGCGGACTCCTGCCCCGGGCAGCATGCACCCCGCCTGCTGAGTCGCCCCCGTCTCGCCCTCACCTAGCGCCGCCGATCCCGCCTGGATGGAGTCCCCTCTGGGTTCCCATTGGCTCCTGTGAGTGCTTGGGTGTCGGGAGCCTGTCTTTGGCGAGAGGAACCAACTTTTGAAGTTCGCCCAGGAGACTGCGTTCCAGCCCCAGCTCGCCGGCAGCCGCACCGGGCGGAGGCGCGACCGCGGCGCGAGTCACCATGGTGAGTTGGCCGCGCCGCGTCCCAGGACTTCTGATGCAGGGATGGGGCAGGAAGCCCCGGCGCGGGGCACCCACCTTGGGCGCGCTGCCCAGGCCAGGGGTGGAGAAGGTGGACGCGGGAGTACGCACGTCTCGAGCTCCTGTTTCCTCCTGCTTTCCGCGAACCTGGGCTGGGGGAGAAGAAGCCAGAGGACAAGGAAAACTTTCTTTCAAGTCGCTTTCTGCGTCGCGAAACTTTTTGTGGCCGGGTTGCTATGGCTGCCAGCTGTCGGAAGCCAGGGTGTGGGCACATCTGTTTTCAGGGGCACGGCGTCGGAAGGGATCCCTTTCTTCCAGCTGGGAAGGGGGCCAGACGCCCGTGCCCCGCGAGTCTAGCCGGCCGGGACGATTGCGCCGCCGCCGGCTCCCGGTGTCCCCTCCCGCCCGCAGCCTCCTCCCCGCCCGCGGGCAACCTCCCGGGCTGACTCCCGTCCCGGCGCGGTTCCACCTCCGGGCAGCGCCCGCAGCTGTCCCGCCTGGCATCTGCGCGCCGGCGGGGGCGGCCCCCGGCCTGCGCTGGCGAGGGGTGGCGCGGGCAGCACAAAGGCAGGAGGGGGCGCCAGGTAGCGCGAGCACCTGGCGGTAGGCGGGCTGCTGTCCGAGGGAAAGTGAGCCTGGACTTGCAGGGGGCGCCGGCCGCTGGGTCTCCGCGCCGCAGGGCTGGGAAACGCCTCCTGGGCAGGGCCCCGCGGCTTCCCGGGCGCCAGGTTGGGGGGTCTTTTCAGGTACAGCGCGCTGTTCGCACGGGGAGAAGTCTTAAGTTTCACGCTTTGTGCTCTTTTCCATTTGGCACTTTGGGGGTACTACGTATATGAAAGTGGCTTCTTTCCGTGACTTTTTGGTGACTTTCCTGTTCCCCCCACGCCCCAGCTCAGCGACACTGCTCCTCCCTGCTCTAACCTTAGCCACATCCCTTGGGCTTTGGTGTGGTGTACTTTTCTTTCCGAGGCACAAAAGCAGGGTCTCTATTTTGAAAAGACTGGCAGTCCAGAAAAAAAAAAAAAATTCTACTACAAAACTTCAGAGTTTCCACACTTGCTTGTTTTCACATAATCCTGCTTAGGTGGATGTACTAGTCCTCTGCTGGTTTGTTGTTTTTTCGTGAAAGTGAAGCTAAGTCCAAATGGTAACCAGCTCCGCGCTAATTTAAAAATCTACGTGTCCCGCATGGCCAGACTGAGTAACTCCTAGCAAAGACTGATGGCACCTGACATATAGAGCTCAGACGCAGCCTTTGGCCCAGCACTACTTATTTAAAAGGATGATTAAAAATAAAAAACAAAAAACTTTTGAAGGCATTCCTGTAAAAGCTTTTTCTTTTCACATGGTCCAAAATTAAGTCACCTTTGCCCCTCAGAGGCAACATTTGTATAAAAAAAAATTTTTTTTTCTCTTCTTCTAGTTTTAAGGTTTAAGAAGCCAGGCTGCTCCACATTATGTTTGGAACCTCTATGGGGTACTATTCACATTGGGCATGGCTTTGGGTGAAGGTACTTCACTGGGCTTCTGGCCACTTGAATTTAAGCAATGCTGTAGTCCCAGTACTTTAGAATTGCTGTAATTATTTTCCATGGTTCAATATTTCTAAAAAAAGAAAAAAAAAATCAATTTGTTTATGTCAGGAGCTTAAAGAACCTTACAGAATTTAAATACTTGAGAGGTTCCCTGAGAAAATTAACTTCCTCTCATTTAAACTCCTTTTTCCTGCTGAGCTGACTGAAAAATGAACTAGGATGTTTGTTTTGGAGACCTGGGAAACTCCATGTCCTCTAAGGCCCCATGGCAGGTGAATGGGTGGTTGGTCAAATAGCTGCCCAGGAGGCTTGTTCTGAGGAAGAGTTCCTTCCAGAGTCCATTTACCCGATGACAGGGTTGACTTACCTATTCATGGGCTCCCTGCCATGGGAACAGATGGGCAGGTTGTGCACTGCCAGGTGACTGCACATCAGATATGGTTGCTAAGGCCACAGTTTCCTGACAGAAAAGTTCAAACAGCTGGCTGTCCTGAAATGGGAGGCGAGCCTGCGAGAGATCTACCAGATCTGGAGTAATCTACCCAAAATTAAGTGAATCATTTCTTTCCTGACTTAAAAACTTGCATTTTCTTAGATATGTGACATTGCCTTAGAACAGAGCATCGACATCTTAAATAATCTGAAACTCAGGTTATAATATTTAATGTATATATAAGACTCTGTTGGCCGGGTGCAGTAACTGATGCCTGTAATCCTAGCACTCTGGAAGGCCCAGGCAAGTGGATCGCTTGAGCTCAGGAGTTCAAGACCAGCCTGAGCAAGAGCGAGACCCCATCTATACAAAAAATAGAAAAACTAGCTAGTGTGATAGCATAGGCCTATATTCCCAGCTACTCAGGAAGCTGAGGCAAAGGGATCACCTGAGCCCAGCAGTTTGAGGTTGCTGGGAGCTTTGACTCCATGGCCCTCTACTCAGGTGGCAGAATGAGACAGAGTGAGACAAAAAGGAAAAAAAACTCTACTCTGGCAGGCTAATTGAAGCTTCATTTTGTGTTCCACATGTGTCTAGGCCTGCCCTCAGCTATTTAGAACAGGAGAGGAAGGGACATTACCTTCCGTGGGTGTGGCTGAGAATTAGCTCAGAGAGGAGAATATAGTTCATGGTTGGCTCTTGGCCAGGTTATAGGGAGCGCACTTGTGCTGTGGACTTCTGTGTGAGTGTGAAGTCTTGCAGCACCTTAGGGAGGCTCTCCATCCATACCCAAGGTACTACCAGAACTCAGTTGTGACTCAGAGGTAGATTGCTATTTCCTGACTCATGAGCACAAGGTATAGTTCAACTCTGTCTTCTTCCTGAAAACTCACTTTGGGGTACTTCTTCATCTTGGGAAAACTAAGAACACTACCAGGCAATAGTTATTTGTGTCTTTTTTCCTGGGAGACTTGAGAAGTTAAAAAATAAAATTTTAGGGTACATGGTTTAGGAAAGTACAAAAAGCTCTCTAGGCTTGGCGCCTGTAGCTCAGCAGCTAGGGCACCAGCCACATACACAGAGCTGGCGGGTTCGAACCCAGCCGGGCCTGCCAAACGACAATAACAACTACAACCAAAAAATAGCTGGGCATTGTGAATGGTGCCTGTAGTCCCATGTACTTGGGAGGCTGAGGCAAGAGAATCTCTTAAGCCCAAGAGTTTGAGCTTGCTGTGAGCTGTGACATGACGGCACTCTACCCAGGGCGACATATTGAGACTCAAAACAAACAAACAAAAAAACCCAGCTCTCTTGACTTTAATTAATAGTAACATACATCTAAGTTTTCCTTTGTAGAATCAGGCCTTGTCATCTGCAAAGGAAGTTCTATTTTTGTGGCCATAACCATTTTGGACTATCTGATGGACTGAAACTCGTGCCTATTGATCTGCTATATGATTTGTTTGTTTATTTATTTATTTTTGAGACAGAGCCTCACTCTATTGCCCAGGCTAGAGTGTTGTGGCTTCATAGCTCACAGCAACCTCTTGGGCTCAAGTGATCCTCTTGCTTCAGCCACCTGAACAGTTGGAGGCCTGAATAGCAGGTGCCCACCACATGCTAAACTAATTTTTCTATTTTTTAGTAGCAACCGAATCTCACTCTTGCTTAGGCTGGTCTCCAACTCCTGAGCTCAAGGGATCCTCCTGTCTCCTCAGCCTCCCAGAGTGGTAGGATTACAGGTGTGAGCCACTGTGCCCAGGAATCTGCTGTATAATTTGGACTCAGAAATTGTGACTCACAGAATTTCTATGAATTAAATATGCAGAAAGGTTTGAACAAATCTGAATTGGCCATCACCTCAGAAAATGCTCAAGATATGTTTCCTTTTCCTTATTTGCATATTACTTGTGAGTACGTAGATATGACACATAAAAATACACATGAATGTGGGGGCAGCGCCTGTGGCTCAAAGGAGTAGGGCACCAGCCCCATATGCCAGAGGTGGCGGGTTCAAACCCAGCCCTGGCCAAAAACTGCAAAAAAAAAAAAAAAAAAAAAAAAAAAATACACACAAATATACTTAGGAATCCAGAAACCTGATGGACAGCTGACTATAAGGTAATTAAGTTCCTTTGGGGGAAGGCATGGCTTCCATTTAGAAAGTCTGGAATCCATTTCAAACATATTCTCTGGGAAGGTAACCGTGTTCCTTTCTACTGATTAGAATATCAGATTGCTAGTATTCTGGCCAAAACAACACAATACAACAGAAAAAAAAAAAACTGGAAAGGAATGGGATAAATCACAAAAAAGTTTTGATGGCAGCAAAGGGTTAGGGAAGGATTTAGTCCCTTGGACATTATGTAGGGACAAGTGTGAATGAGCCAATCTGGTGGGAAATATTTAGCCAGCCCAGGGTTTCTCTTTGGAGGGTCAGGGGATACAGCCAGATGGAGAAGTGTAGAAAGCTGAGAGTTGCCAGAAGTTAAAAGCCACCTTCCCCACAGCCTTGCCAGGGGCTACAACCAGCTTTATCAGTGGGGGAATTGAGGGAGGCTGACCTCTAGAGAGTACCTTGGAATGCCTGTCTCATCTAAAACTCACCACTACTTGACCTTGGGTCATGGTTACATCGATCCTATTATCAATTTTTTTTTTT
>CAUYPK010108765.1:0-15334 GCA_963574355.1 Loris lydekkerianus | reverse complement strand
GAAAGTGTGGGTGATTACAAATTGGTTTCATAATAG
The DNA here is from genome assembly GCA_963574355.1 of Loris lydekkerianus. Classification (NCBI taxonomy): domain Eukaryota; kingdom Metazoa; phylum Chordata; class Mammalia; order Primates; family Lorisidae; genus Loris; species Loris lydekkerianus. The sequence goes on along the minus strand of CAUYPK010108765.1, from coordinate 15,298 downwards.
TACTGAGTACATTGGCTACTTTTTCTTCCATTCTTGAGATATCTTACTAAGAAGAATATGATCCAGCTCCATCCATGTAAACATAAAAGAGGTAAAGTCTCCATCATTTTATGGCTGCATAATAATCCATGGTGTACATATACTACAATTTGTTAATCCATTCATGGGTCGATGGGCACTTGGGCTGCTTCCACAACTTGGCTATTATGAATTGGGCTGCAATAAACATTCTGGTCTTTGTTATAAAATTTTTTTTGTTCATCTGGGTAGATACTTAGCAATGACATTCAGGATCAAATGGTACATCAACTTTTAGATCCTTGAGAATTATCCATACTTCTTTCCACAAAGGCAGTATTAGTTTGCAATCCCACCAGTAGCGTAGACGTGTTCCCTTCTCTTCTCATCCATACCAACATCTGCAGTTTTGGGATATTGTGTTGTGGGCTAATTTTACTGGAGTTAGTTGATATCTCAAAGTGGTTTTGATTTGCATTTCTCTGATGATTAAATATGATGAGCATTTTTTCGTGTTTGTTGGCCATTTGCTTGTCATCATCAGAGAAGTTTCTGTTCAAGTCTCTTGCCCACAAAGAAATGGGACTGCTTGTTTTTTTCTTATTGATTAATTTGAGTTCTCTGTAGATTCTAGTTACCAGACCTTTGTCAGAAACATAACCTGCAAAAATCTTCTCCCATTCTGAGGACTGTTTGCTTTACTTACATTGCCTTTAGCTTGCAGAAGCTTTTTAGATTGATAAGATCCCAGTAATATATTTTTGGTGTTCCTTCAACTGCCAGGGGGTGTCCTCCTCATAAAATATTTTCCCAGGCCAATTTCTTCAAGCATTTTCCCTGCATTCTCGTCTAGTATTTTTATAGTTTCATGTCTTAAGTTTAAATCTTTTATCCAGTGAGAGTCTATCTTAGTTAATGGTGAAAGGTGGGGGTCCAGTTTCAGTCTTCTACAGGTCTCCAGCCAGTTCACCCAGCACCATTTGTTAAATAGGGAATCTTTTCCCCAATGTATGTTTTTTTGTTTGGCTTATCAAAGATCAGATGATGATATGTGGCTGGGTTCATCTCGAAGTTCTCTATTCTGTTCCATATACCTACATCTCTATTTTGGTGCCAGTACTATGCTGTTTTGATCACTATAGATTTATAGTATAATCTGAAGTCTGATACCATAATGCCTCTTGATTTGTTTTTATTTCTAAGTAATGTATTGGCTATTCAAGTTTTCTTCTGATTCCAGGTAAAACAAAGTACTATTTTCTGAAGTTCTTTAAAGTATAACATTGGTGCTTTGATAAGGATTGCATTGAATCTCTGTATTGCTTTAGGTAGTATGGGTATTTTAACAATGTTGATTCTTCCTAGACATGAGCATGGCATATTTTTCCATTTGTTAACATCTTCAGCTATTTCTTTTTTCAGGGTTTCAAAATTCTTATTATAGAGAGAAATCTTTCACTTCTTTTGTTACAGAAATTCCCAGGTATTTCACCTTCTTTGGCACTACTGTAAAAGGAATAGGATCCTTGACTGTATTTTTGGCTTGTCTATTGTTGGCATATATAAAACTACTGATTTGTAAGTATTGATTTTGTAATCTGAGACTCTGCTATATTCCTCGATCACTTCTAAGAGCTTTGTTGTTGAGTCTTTGAGGTTTTCCAGGTGTAAGGTCATGTCATCCATGAAGAGTGAGAATTTGATCTCCTCTGACCCTATTTGGATACACGTGATCACCTTCTCTTGCCTGATTGCGATGGCTAGGACTTCCATTACTATGTTGAACAGCAGTGGTGACACTTGGCATCCTTTTCTAGTTCCAGATCTGAGTGGAAACATTTTCAGTTTTACTCCAATCAATATGATATTGGCTGTGGGTTTGCTGTAGATGGCCTCTATCAGTTTAAAAAAGGCCCCATCGAAGACTATTTTCTTAAATGTTCTAATCATGAAAGTATGCTGGATATTATCAAAAGCTTTTTCTGCATTAATTGATAAAATCATATGGTCTTTATTTTTTATTTATGTGATGTATTACATTTATAGATTTACGTATGTTGAACCAACCTTGTAATCCTAGCATAAAACCAACTCGATCGTGGTATATAACATACTTCACAGTTGAATATCATTAAAGTTACTAGATGGCCAAGGGGAGTGCTTTGAAGGTGACTATAATGATATTCAGCAATGAGTATCTTTTGTAGCACTTTTTCTTGGATGAGTTCATGAACTTAATTGTCCGACCTCATATGTTTTGCCTTATGACATGTACTAAATTGCTATATTGAACTGATACTTAAACATCTTACTTATGTTCATCTCCTTAGATCATGAGATCTTTATGGATAGAAACCATGCTTTATATCCCTCTAATTTCCAAAAAAACCCTTTGTTTTGGTGTGTATTCAATAACTTTTAATGGAGTTATGAATTGAGTGAATGATAATGGATTTTGTTCAATGGAAAAATATCTCAAATGCTTTAAGAAATAGGAAGAGTGACATCAGTAGGATGGCAGAATAGCAACTTCCCTGCATGTATACCCCCATAGCAACAATAATTTTTCATCCAACTACAGACACATTCTGGGATTCAGATAGGAGGTTGTGAAACTCTAGTGGAGATCAAGACATATGAGGGCCATTTATAGAGGGAATAACTGCACTCATGTGCACGTTGTAGACTGTGGTCCTGGTAGTATCCTCAGAAGTGGTCGTATTCTCCCATGGACTCAGCTGCCCATGTTTGGCCTTGATTCTATTACCAGCTTCATCTACCAAAAAAACTAAGAGGAGTCATGTCCACTTGTGTATTGGATGATAGTCTGCTAACCTTGGTCCTAGCTTTGGACCCTGAAATAGGCATATGACTCACCTTTAGTTCCTTTCAGGAGTGGACTGAGAGCAAACAGTCTGTCTTCAGTGAGAGACTGAGGGGAAGACATGCTTATTTGAACCCCCAGAAGCAGAGCTGCACACCTTGGTCTTGGTGGAACCTGAATCATCCCTGTGACTCAGTTTCAGCCCTTCTTACACATGGACAGGGGTCAATTCAATAATGGTGCACCCCATGAACAAGTGGGAGCCCTCCCAGAGACCCAAAGGAATCCATGCTAGTCTGCATATTTAGTGAAAAGCCAGTTATTTGAAGACTTTCAAAAAGACCCTCATCTCAGTGCCAGCCCTACTACCAACATGCTAGTGGCAGCCTAGTCCATGCAGGGACCAGATAGAGTCTATACCCAATTAGCCTCTGGTAACATGATTACCAACTATGGACCTAGCAACAGCCATGTGCAATCCAGTTCTAATCCTACTGTACCACAATCCTCTATGTAATCTCATCATCCTGGGGACTCCACAGAAAGACTGTTCCAGTCTTTTTTCAGTAAAGACTGGAACAAGTGTTTCCTCCTTCAAATGCATAGACATCAAAGTAAGGTCACACAGATAATGAAGAATAAGGCAAACATGACATCATTAAAGGGAATTAATAAAGCTAAAAGAAGTAACCAATCCCAAAGAAGGGAAATCTACACATTGATTGAAAAAGAGGATTAAAATGATCATCTTAAAACTCAATGAGAAGCAAGAAAACAGAGACAAATGAAATTAGAAAAACAACGAATATGTGGACAAAGAAAGAGAAACCATAAAAAGACTAAATAAATTATAGAGCTAAAGAAGACAATGACAAAATTGAAAAATTCAATGAAGAACTTAACCACCAGATTCAATGATGCAAAAGATATAATGAATGCAAAGAAAAGTCATTTGAATTAGCCAACTAGAAGAACAAACACAAAAAAGAATGAAAAAAGCAAAGAAAGCATCAGAGACTTATGGTACTCCATCCATCAAGTGTACCAATATATTAATTATGGGAGTTTCAGAAGGACAAGAGAGATGGAAAAGGGCAAAAGATTATTTAAAGACTTGCTAAAAACTTCCCATATATTGGAAGAGATATAGACATCCAGACTGCGGGGAGCTCAAAGAACTCTAAGCAAAATTGACTCAAAGAGGAATATTCTGAGACACTTTGGCAGTAAGAGAAAAGTGACTCATCATATACAAAGAAAGCTCAGTAAGGCTATCAGTGAATGTCTCGAGAGAAATCTTATAAGCCAGCAGTATATGGAATGACAATTTCAAAGTGCTGAAAGAAGGAAAAGAAGGGTCTTCAAAGAATTCTATACCCAGTAAACCTGTCCTGCATAAATGAAAGACAAAAACTTTCCCAGACAAACAAAAACAAAGAGTTTATCACCTCTGGACCTGACTTATAAGAAATGATTAAGTTCTTTGAGTCAAAAGAAAAGGATGCTAAATAACATAAAAACCCATGAAATATATTGATAGATGCCCCTCAATTTATGATGAAGTTATATCCCGAAAATACCATTGTAGAATCAAAAAATCATAAGTCAAATCATTATAATTTGGGGACTATCTGTATAAACTTCATTGCTAAAAGTAAATACTTAGTCAAAGTCAGGCTGTTCTAATAGTGTATTGATGGTATATAAATCACTTTTAAATCTAGTACAAAAGTTAGAAGATCATAGTCTTAAAAATAAATGTAGCTAAAATGATTTTATAATGGTTAAACAAAAAGATGTCAAGTGCAACATCAGTACCATAAAAAGGGTAGTAGAAAGGGAAGCAAAAATAGAGAGTTTTGTATGCTATTGAACTTAGGTTATTAGCTTAAAGTAGAATATTATGTTTCATGTGAGTCCCATGGTAATCACAAAGAAAACAGCCTCTAGTAGTTACACAAAAGATACAGGAAAAGGAATTAAATTATAAAAGTACAAAAATTTAGGCCAAGCACAATAGCTCACACTTGTAATTCCTATTTGGGAGGCCAAGGATCAGCCTGGGCAACATAGTGAGACCCTGTCGCTTAAAAAACAAACAAAAATAAATTAACAAATCACAAAAATAAATTAACAATCACATAAGTATAGAGATTGGAAGAAAGTAGAAAAGGAATAACAACACAATCAGTAAGCAGCTAAAAAACCGGCTAAGGTAGTTACATACCAATCATTGCTTTAAATGCAAATGAATCAATTTTCTAATCAAAGGACACAGAGTGGATGAATGAATTAAAATAAGAATCTAACAATGTTCTATCTATGAGAGATTCAGTTTAGGCTTAAGGACACATATAGAGTGAGAGTGAATGGGTGGAAGAAGATATTTCATGCAAACGGTAACCAAAAGAGAGCAAGGGTGCTTATATCAAACAAAACAAACTTTAAATCAAAAACTGTAAAATTAGACAAAAAGGGCATTATAAGGTGATAAATATGTACATTTATGAAGAGGATATAGCAATTATAAATATAAATACTTGTACCCACTATCACAGCACCTAAATATGTAAAACAAATATTAATAGAACTGAGGGGAGAAATAGATAGCAATATAATATTAGTAGGGGTCTTTAGTACCCCACTTTCAACAATAGATATACTATCCAGAACAAAAAGAAAAAAAATCATTAAGGAAACAGCAGACTTAAATATTATAGACCAAATGGGGCTAACAGATACATACAGAACATTCCATATTGCAAGAGCAGAATGCATATCCTTCTCAAGTACATGTGAAACATTCTCTAGGATATATCATATGTTGAATCATAAAAGAAGTCTTAACAAATTTAAGAAGATTGAAATCTTCTCAAATATCTTTTCTGACCACAATGATATGAAACTAATCAATATTAGGAGAAATATTGGAAAATTCAGAAATATGTTGAAATTATGCAATATGCTCCCAAACAAGTAATGGGTCAATGAAGCATCCCAGCTACTTGGGAGGCTGAGGCAAGAGAATTGCTTAAGCCCAAGAGTTTGAGGTTGTTGTGAACTGTCACGCCACAGCACTCTATGGAGTGCGACATAGTGAGACTCAGTCTCAAAAAAAAAAAAAAAAAAATTATATTTATATATATATATATATATTTGTATCATATATTTGTATCATATATTTGTGTATATATATATATATATACAAATGATAATGCAAAGAATATAGAGACCTACAGAATGCAGCTAAATCAGTACTAAGAATGATATATATAGTAATAAATGCCTGCATTAAAAAAAGGAAAAAGTTATAAGAAACTAAAAAAGGTAGAACAAACCAAGCAGAAGGAAGGAAATAAGATTATAGCAGAAAAAATGAAAAACTAGAAGAATGATGAAAAGTATTAACAAACCTACAAGTTTTTCTTTGAAAAGATAAGTAAAATTGACACACCTTTAAAAAGACTAAAAAAAAAAAAAAAAAAAAAAAAAAGAGAGAAATAAAATTGGCTATATACCACACCTAGAGCTATAGAATTAAAAGGTTAGTAAGAGACTACTATGACCAATTATATGCCAATAAATTGGATAACCTACAAGAAATGGATAGATTTCTGGACACATACAAGCTACTAAGACTTCATCACAAAGAAAGAGAAACTACAAACAGACAAACAACAAGCAAAGAGATTGAATCAGTAACAAAACAAAAACAAAATCTATCATCATGAACAGCCCAGGAACTGATGGCTTCACTGCTGAATTCTACCACACATTAAAGCACAATTACTACCAATTCTTCTGAAACTTTTCCAAAAAATTGAAGAAAAGGAAATACTTCCAAATGCATTTTATGAAGCCAACATTACCCTGCTATTAAAGCCAGACAAGGACACTACAAGAAAGAAAATTATATAAAATAATACCCCTGATGAACATAGATGCAAAAATCCTCAACAAAACACCAGCAACTCAAATTCAACAGCATATTAAAAGAATCATTCACCATAATTAAGAGGGATTTATTTATCTGTGGGATGCAAGGATGGTTCAACATGTGTAAATCAATAAATGTGATATGCCACATTAACAGAATGTAGGACAGAAATCACATGATCATCTCAAGAGAAATCACATGATCATCTCAAGGGATACAGAAAAAGCATTTCACAAAATACTACATTCTTTCATACTAAAAATTCTCAATAAATTAGGGATATGAGTAACATATCTCAACACAACGAAGTCCATCTATGATAAGCCCAAAGCTAACATCATACTGAACAGTGAAGACAAAAGACTTTCCTCTAAGATCAGGAGCAAGACAAGGATGCTCTCACTATTGCTTACTTGTATTCCACATAGTAGTGGAAGTCCTAACCAGAGCAATTAGGCAAGAGAAAGAAACAAAATACATCCACATTAGAAGGAAGAAGTTAAATTGTCCTTGTTTGCAGATGACATGATTCTATGTGTATGTATATATATATAATCCTAACTACTTCACCCCCAAAATGTTACAAGTAATAAACAAATTAAGTAAGGTTTCAGGACATAAAATCAATATACAAAAGTCAGTAGTGTTTCAATATACTAAAAATGAAATATTTTTGGACAAAATCAAGAAAATAATCCCATTTATAATAACTAAAAAATAATACTTAGGAATAAATTTAACCAAGGAGATAAAAGACCTGTACACATCAAACTACAAAGGAAAGTGAAGACACAAATAAGTAAAAGATATCCTACATTCTTGAATTGAAAGGACATTGTTAAAATGTCCATATTACTCAATGTGATGTCTACATTCAATGCAATCCCTATTAAATTTCAATTATATTTTTCACACAACAAAAGAATTCTAGAATTTTTATGGAAACAATACTGCAAATAGCCACAGCAATTTTCGCAAAGAGACAAAGCTAGAGTCAACAAACCACTAAATCTCTAAATATATCACAAAGCTACAGTAATCAAAAAAGCATAGTACCAGCATAAAAACATGTATATATCCGTCAAATGAACAAAATGAAGAACCAGAAATAAAATCAAGCATTTGTGACCAAGTCACCAAGAACACACAATAGGGAAAGGACAATCCCTTAAGTAAATATTACTGGGATAGGTGTTAGCCACATGCAGAAGAATGAAATTAGACTCAAATCAGATACAAAAATAAACTCAAATGGATTAAAGATATAAATTTAAAACTTGAAAGTATAAAACTACTAGAAAAATACATAGGGGAAAATCTCTGTGACGTGGGTCTGGGTAATGATTTTGGGGTATGGAATGTGATTCCAAAAGCACAGACTCCAAAAGCAAAAGTAGACAAATCACTCCCATGGTGGTGGTGAAGGAAGAACTTTACTGGTACTTTATTGGCATCACCTGATAACTTATTACCACTGCTTCCCCAGACATATTTAATTCACATATGCATTTTAACAAGATTCTCCAGGTGATTTGTAAGCAGGATACATTTAGTGAAGTATAGTCTGTCTCTAATGAGCAGTACCTATGAGGATCTGAACTCCATGCCAAGGGAACTTGATTAACTATCTGGAAACGGCACTGCCTTTCTACCTGAACTCTGTGGTCCTTTCTTTTCTTGGCCCAAATGAAAATCTATCATTCTACCATTATTCCCTTCACTGAAATACTTTTCTAGGTTCAGTTCTTGAAACATCCAAGACTTTTCTTGCCTTGAAATGTTACATTTGCCCTTCCCTCTCTTGCAATGCCCTTGCCTATTTCTGGCCTTTCCTAGGTTCCTCAGACCTTCTTCCTCTGTCTAAATTGGTGTCTGTCCCTCAATCCCCAGGGACTTCCAAACATACTATTTACTGTGATTCTTTCTATTCTCTTTCACTATCTAAAATTATCTAGGTTGCTTTCTTGTTTCCCTTCTTCAGTAGATCATAAGTTCATTGAGGATAAAGACCCTCTCTGTCTTTCAGAATAGAAGTTCAATAATATGGTGAATTTTAATTAGTTTTTGAACAGTTGTATTTCTTATTTTTCCTGTAGTTATGCATTTACTTCTTTAATACCTTCCTAAAAGCCCAAAAGTTCTTCAAATAGCTGGGTATACACACAGACTCTTGAATTTTAAGTTTCAGAAGCATGGAACTGGCTGGATGGGGGTGGTTCATGCCTCTAATCCTAGCACTTTGGGAGGCTAAGGCGGTATTGCTTAAAGCTAGGAGTTCATAATCAACCTGAGCAAGACCTTGTCTCTACAAAAAGTAGAAAAATTAGCCGGGCATGGTGGCAGGCACTATAGTCTCAGCTACTCAGGAGGCTGAGGCAGGGGGATTGTTTCAGCCCAGGAGTTTGAAATTGCTGTGAGCTATGCTGATGCTATCATGCTCTAGTTCAAGTGCCAGAGTGAGACCCGGTCTAGACAAAAAAAAAAAAAAAAAAAAAAACAGACCTATTTTATAAAAGAAATAGTTATTATTTGAGATGGCTTTCCAAGAGAAAAAGAAAACAGTAGAATAATATTCACAGAAATAAATTACTATTTAATATTTAAACTTTCTGAAGTGATAATATGGTTCTAATCACAACAAAGATTTTGTAAAATTAAAACTAAAATAACCTATTACAATCCATGTTGTAAAAAAAAAACCTGTAAAGCTCTTGTATACAAAGAAAGCTAATTTGTAGTGTCTTGTGTGGAAAACTACTTGGAATTATACAGCCAAATGCCCATATAATACATTAAAGATATAGTTTTTAAATCATTGGTCACTTTCTCCTCTACACATTTTTAAATTGTTATATAATTTTTATTAAATTGTAGGACTTTCTGGCTCCTAGTTAATCAGGTACTAATATTTTTGTGTTTTCCTATATAATAATGAAAGCACTTAGATAGCTAGAGAATACCGGTAGATATGATGGATTTCAGATTTAATTTTAAAACATATTAAACACTGGATAAAACACTAATTATCCAGAGAAAATTTGGGTTAATGTTATACACTTTATTGGATAAAGTTATATAATCTAAAACTTCTTATTATCAAATTATTAATTGAAAAATATTACAATGAGAATTATCACTATTATACTCTAGTTTTGTTTTTTTTTTGTTCACAATTCCTTAGCACTCTATAGTTTATAATAAAATCATAAACTGAAATTTTTCAAAGTTATATTTTTGAAAGGAATTTTTTTCTAAATGAAAGTTTACAAATCAGTGCTGGTTGCCTATTTTCAAAATTTATACCACAATTATAATTGCTTTAATATGTAAATTAAAAATATATAAATATATACTTTGATCCAGATTATTTCAATAAATTTATAATACTATTTTAATAATATGCATTGTTCTTTGAAATAATTTATTTTATGAAATTATGCATTTGACAACTATTATCATCAGATTCTTATTCTATTTCTTCTACAATGAATCTTTAGTATCTTAGCATCTTTAAAACCTTGGTTATCCATATTAATGAAGAAAATCTTGTAAGAATAAAATTTTTATTTTAAAGGATCAGTGAAATGGGTAATGTAAAATTTTGGGAACTTATTATATTTTGGTGACTTTATAATGTGTAAAAGGAACCTATTTTATTATTTTTAAATGATACATGTTTTTCCTAAAGTTATATAAGTAAAAGTCTTAACTCAATGGAGTTGTCAGTCTTGATTACCTAATTCATTATTATTAAAATATCACTGAAACATACCTGTAGTACATTATTGACAATTTTTAAATAAACACAACAAGACCAGGCACAGTGGTGCACACCTGTAATCCTAGCACTCTGGGAGGCCGAGGTGGGTGGATTTCTTGAGCTCACGAATTTGAGACCAGCTTAAGCCAGAGTGAGACCTCCTCTCTAGAAAAATAACTGGGTGGGTACCTGTAGTCCCAGCTACTTGGGAGGCTGAGGCAAGAGAATTGCTTAAGCCCCGGAGTTTGAGGTTGCTGTGAGCTGTGATGCCATAGCACTCTACCCAGGGCCACTGAGGGAGACTCTGTCTCAATAAATAAATAAATAAATAAATAAATAAATAAATAAATAAATAAATAAACAAACACAACAGTTTAATTAAATACATCATCTTTAAAATATACTGATGTCACTGCTTCTTGGCAAAAGAAAACAAAAACAAGAAGGTTATGCAAGATGTGGTTTTGAGATTCATTTTAGCCCTAAGCCCTTTAGCCTTAGATTCTATCAGGCTAGGAGACTTGAAACGAGCACTGTACTCTGTACATAATTAACCTGCTAAAAGCAAAAACAAGCAAATAAACACAACTGCTTAAAATATTTAAATTTTCTTTGTTCTTTTGCTCCTTTGTACTGTAAGAATATACAGGCTTGTAACAACTAAAAATTTACATCTGTGGTTCAATTTGATTTTTAGTGTTGTATCTTCCAGTCCTTACTCTTAGGGTTTTAAATGTTTGAACAAGCATACATCTTGAAAACGTGTTTCAATTATAAAACAACCATGAAACAATAAAGTTTATTTGTAAACTGAAATTAAACTTCCAAACATTGAGCCTCTCTAGTGATTTATACCTCTGGGATTATGCCGAATTGTCTTTTATGTTAATTAATGTTCTCTATTTGTGGCTTGAAAAATGCTCCTTCCACCCCGCCTCACTCACCCAATAATAATGACATTTTATAAAAATTCATCATCCTCCTCAAAGAACACATTAAAAGTAGAACTTGTTTCACAGTAGTCATCACTTTAAAAAAATAAAAAAACAGTTCCATTAGTATTAAATCCTTTAATTGCTTTTGGAAATGTTCCTGCAAACATTACCTCTGAATATTTAATTAGAATGTCTGCTTTGAATAAAATATTTATTACCATATGTACAAGCAACACACATTATATATGTAGTAATTAATCATGATAATAGCCATGAAGATATTTGCCAAGTATAATACTGACTATAAATATGAGTTAACTACACTCCATGTTAAAAACAATGTTTTGCCTTTATCAGCTTCATTCTCTAGTAAAATTCTCAACAAAAGATTAGTTTAAAATGGGATTATAGATACACTCCTGATTTAAAAGCTGAGTCTGACTAGGTGTAAGGAAATGTGAATTTTTTCTGTAGTTTTGGGCTCCTGTCCTGCTGTGTGGCCAGGGGTGAGAAGTTAACACACTTCAAATCTCATTTTCTTCCTAAAGATAACAGAAAAGTTCTTTTTTGTTTTGTTTTGAGAGAGAGTCTCACTCTGTCCCCTTGAGTTTTCTTATGTTCTCACCTGCCATTCTCTCTTCAACAGAATCCAATTCTGCCTTTCCTCCTATTATTTCTTACTGTCCTACAGTGACTTATGTCTTCCTATTGCTAAAGCAAACTGCGTCCTTCAATCCCAAATAACATTTCATATACTTTCTCAGCCTCCTTTGGTAGTACCTTCTCCTAAGTCTTAAACATTGGAGTTCTTCAGAGCTCTAACGGCTCTCTATTTATTCAGGATACATTCCTTGGCTGCTATCATCTATTCACACAGCTTTTGTCTAAGTGCCTGTGACCCTTACATTTATGTTTGCATCTAAACCCCCTCCTCTGAGCACCCGACTTATATGTCACTGCTCACCCCAAGGATGCAGGCTAATGGAGGCTCCACTATTTTATTGACATACCATCTCGAATATGTGGTGCCCCAATCACTGTGGCTGGGGAAGAAAGACTGGATCATACAACAGCTTTTTACTGTCTCTGGCTGGAGAAGTGAAATAACATTTTTCACCCTCTCCTTTGTTTCATTGGTCAAAGCTAGTCATAGGTCTCTGCCCAACTCCAGTGGTGCTGGGAAATGTAGAATTTCACTGCCACAATTTAAGTGGATGTAATTATTGTAATAATCAATAGAAAGGAAAATAATTCATCAAAGAGAGTGCCACTAGGGCCAGAATAGATGGGGCTACAACAAGGGTATTCTACTTATCTTGCACCAACATAGGAAATCTGGGATAAATAATCAGGAGACCAAGTGTCAAGTAGCGAGGTAACATGTAATAGTTTTCAGACTGAGGACATGCTACTGACTGCAGAAGAAGCCAATTCTGAGTAGGAAGAAAATTGCAATACCATAGTAAACATACTGAGAAATGATTTTCCCACTTCTTCCCCAAAAGTCATTTACTTGGTAAGTGATCCAGTAACCAACCATCCTGATTAGCTCAGAATTGAGGGGCTTCATGGATCATAGGGCTTTTGTGAGCATACTGAGGTGAGTTAGTCACCTTAGTTCTGTGCATTTGGAAAAGGGGCAGAGTCAAACATTTTGAGGACTGTTTGATGACATCTGAATTGACATTCATCATACCCCCAAACTTGAAGCATTGTTATGGCCTATTAGAATAAAGGCCTACAGAGACTAGGTTATAAATAGAGTCCTGAGAAACAGCTGACTTCTTAGGGACCCACTGATTCTTCAGATCTGTTAAGCGGTTACTTCCCCAGTCCCTGAAAGCGTAATTGAGAATAACACAAAAAATAATTGGTGCAAGCCTCACATTGGGTTGTTGACCTGTGAGATAAAAGTAATCATATTATATAGAGGGGGACAAGTAGAAGCATCTGAAACTGTTCCCCAAAGTCATCCAAGACAATAAATCAACAACAATATTATGATATATCCCAAAGCAGATGGAGAAAATTAGTGCCACTCCCTTCAGAATTTAGCCAATGCACCGGTATTGGATCACATCAAATCTCCATCTAATTCATCTGTATGGCCCTTGCAAAAATTGGAAGGATCTTAAAAGAAAAGAGGAGACCACTGCAAATTCAGTGAAACCAGAACTCCAATTGCAGCCACACCCAGTGTTTTATTTTGGCTAGAGATTAACATATACTCAAGTACATGATAAAATGCCATTAACATGGTCAGATAGAAAAGTGTTCTAGAGGCATCTCTGGCTGGTGGGATCTGCCAATAATCATCCCTTTGAGGATACAGGGAGTAAGCAAGGGACTTCTGGATCCCAAGAGGAGGATAAAAACAGTGGAAAACTGGCAAGCGGTTGCGTGTGTTCGATCGACCTAATCCCTCCAGCAACCATAAGTACAAGCAGCAGTGAGACTGCAAACTGGAAAGGCCTTACCTGTGAACTGTTTTGGTGTTTTTGGACTTGGCACTCAGTCAAACTGCTTTGGGGAGAGCTTGAGCAGGAATGTGGAGAACTTTGGGCATTGTCTAGGGCCCCAAACTGAGCCACTGAGCTGGGCGCAGGAAGCCATTGTGAGAGAACTGCCCCAGCAAGTTCCGCCCTCAGGGTTCCAGAGCAAGGATTGGGCGGGACCTAGTAATCTAGTGATTGAGCAGCCTAAAGGCAGAGACTGAGCTGCCTTACAGCCTTAATCCTTAAGGGCAGAGTGAGCCAGTTTTGGCACACTGGAGCCTTGGGCTATTGCCCTGGGTAGAGTGCCGTGACATCACAGCTCATAGCAGCCTCAAACTCCTGGGCTTGGCACTGCCTGGACCTCCATAAGAGCTGTGCCGCAACCCCCGACCCATGACCAGCACCCACCAAGTCTCTGCTTGCCCTGACCAGGAACTGCAGAAGCTGCAAAATCCTGCGTCCTCCCTCCTGTGTCCTCCTAGCCTCCCCAATAGCCCACTCATCTGGCCAGAAACTCTGGTAGCCATGTGACCTCTAGAGCCCTCCCTGCCTCTGTGCAGAGCCCTTCTGGCCAGAGACTGCTGGAGCCTTGGGCTCTCTGTGCCAAAGTCACTAGGTGCCAGGCACTCCCAGAACTGTGCGCAGCACCTCCCACCCTGCTGCTGAATCGGGGTGTGTCACACACCCCGAGCTGCTTCCACAACCAGAACTCCCTAGTTGGAACAGCCCCAGAGGAACTACACAGGGTCACTCCCTACTAAGATCCAGCAACAACAGAGTGACCTTGCTGGGGTCTATTCTTGGAGAGACACTGCCCCAACTCTGAGGATGGCCAGAAGCAATGGTGAAAAACAATCATGAGGCAAAATCAACAGAAAAACTCTGGCAATATGAATAATCAGAGTAGATCAACTCCCCCAAGGATCCATGGGGCAGACACAGCACAAGATCCCATGCACAAACAAATAGCTGAGATGTCAGAAATCGAATTCAGAATCTGGATAGCAAATAAGATTGAATTAGAACTCCAAGCAGTAACCCCAAAATAACTCATGAATTCAACAAATTCAAAGACCAAATGACCAAAGATTTTGACACATTGAGACAAGAAGTTGCATCCTTCAAAGATCTGAGAAATACAGTAGAATCCCTCAGTAACAGAATGGACCAAGCAGAAGAAAGGATTTCTGACATTGAAGACAAAGTTTTTGAACACTCCCAAACTCTCAAAGAGGAAGAGAAATGGAAGGCAAAAACAGATCACTCTCTCAGAGAGCTCTGGGACAATTCAAAGAAAACCAATATTCGTCTTATAGGGATCCCCGAAAG
>CAUYPK010108763.1:0-17318 GCA_963574355.1 Loris lydekkerianus | reverse complement strand
TGAAACTTAGTAAATGTAGAATGTAAATGTCTTAGCACAATAACTAAGAAAATGCCAGGAAGGCTATGTTAACCAGTGTGATGAAAATGTGTCAAACGGTCTATAAAACCAGTGTATGGTGCCCCATGATTGCATTAATGTACACATCTATGATTTAATAAAAAAAAAAAATATATCCAATGAAATTAATGGAGCTATTTATTTCCTTTTTTCTTTAATTACTGGCAAACTTGGGGTGAGGCACTCTTCCCTTGGTAAAATATACCGTATATACTCAAGTATATACTCAAGTATATACGGTATGTATAATTTTCCCATGATCTTTGTTGTGGAGAAGACAAGGAAACTCACACCACTGAGATGAGGCAATTGGAGATACAAATCCTTAAAACCAATCCAAGTACTAGAGAAGAAATAAATTCTGCACCAAAAGAATGATATGAGGACAGAGTATCAGTTTGTCCAAGGACTTGACACTTAATAGCCTCACATCAATCTCTGAACCAATTGCAAGTGCTAGTGGATCACTGAAGTGTGTATGAGTTCTTATATAATGAAGGATGCCAAGATCTTGCGACTCTAACTTAATTTTCTTGATCATCTTAGGCCCATATATATGGGCTTAGGATAAACTGATGAACCAGCAGTACCCAAGTAGCTCCCTAAAGAAGTATGGATCAAAACATACAACACTGTACCTACAATTGGTGATGCAAAGAACAATATTCTTGTATATTGTTGGTAGTAAAATGTTCTGTTATCATTGAGGGTTATGGGTGGATATAGTATGTTATTTATCCATGTAGCAAACTGTACTTCAGTGGTCTCACAAGGCCAGTAGAGAGTTGTTTGTCCATTGACAATCCCAAAACTATCTTCTGTTCACCAGTAATATGTTCAATGAAAGATGTCATGTTGGTCAGAGGTTGTGGTGTAGAGACTTTGCAACAAACTGATCGTTGTATGTGTCAGAATGGACCCATCAAGCAATGGGAATATTGAGGCAATAATGTATTGCTGTGAAGTTTCTGTCTTTATTTGGGGAGATTCTACTGGTATACTATGTAGAGGCTTTTCTCGCCTACAATTAATTTGAAACATATCATCTTGAAATTCTAGGTTCTTTTGTTTTGTTTTTTCATTTTGGATTACTATAAGACTACATATGATTGGGTTACATGGTTTGCATTTGTTAGGTAGCCCCAAAGTTGTAGCTGAGTCCTTCACCCAGGAGGTGTGCCATATACCCCTATGTAGTACTCATTAGGTGGGAACTTACCGAGCCCTCTTCTTCTCTCCATACCACTTGTATTTGTGTTTTTCCCTCATGGGCCTGTAGTTGTTCATCTACTAGTTTTAAATTAATATTGTGTACACAGGGTGCTTGCTTTTCCATTCTTGAGATACTTTCCTAAGGAGAATATTCTTTAACTCTATCCAGGTAAATACATACAAAAGATGTAAAGTCTCTATCTTTTTTATGGCTGAATAGTATTCCATGGAATAAATATACCACAGTTCATTGATTTGTCCATGGGTTGATCAGCATGTGGGTTGTTTCCACATCTTTGCCATTGTGAATTGATGGCATAAAAATTTGAGTGCAAATGTCCTTATGGTGAAATGTTTCTTCTTCTGGGTAGATAGCTAGTAATGGGATTGCAGGATCAAATGGAAAGTCTACTTTTACCTCTTTGAGGACTTTTTATGCTACTTTCCAAAAAAGACTGTGCTAATTGGGAATCTCACCAGCTGTGTAAAAATACTCCTTTCTCTCTGTGTGCACACCAGCATCTGAGGCTTTGGGACTTTTTGATGTGGGCTGTTCTCCCTTGAATTAGGAGATGCTTCAAGGTTGTTTTGATTTGCATTTCTCTGATGAGTAGGGATGATGAGCACTTTTTTTCATGTGTTGGAAACCCTAGGTTGCTATTGAGAGAGAATGACAGGTGCAGGTCATCAAACTTAATATGGTTTGGGTAACTAAGCAATCAGCCTTTGGTTGTATACTCTTGGGATTACGATGGGGGTACAAACTAGATCAAAGTTCCAGAACCTAATATATGATGCCCCCTCTCTATGTCACTTTGCCCATATGTACTGCTGTCATCAAAGGAGAAGTAAAGGTGTGGTGGCTAATTGTAATTTTGACCTGTGTATCTTCTAAACAGAGGGAAAACTCAGGCTTAATAATGTTACCTTGCCATGGCCCAGATATTGAAACCATTGCCTCGATAGCACCATGCAGAGCAAGGATCAGATACATAATTCTAAATTATCGTCCACCCAGGTTTGTATAGTGTGGGCCTATATGAAAGAAGCATTCCTGAAATACTCCCCACAATGTGTATGTTTCTAGAGTCTTGCAGCATTTGATAGTCCCAGCAAGCTGTTCTGAGGTAAAGTTTGCCATTTTAACTACACAGGAGAGCTTCACAGTGGCTTGACATGAGATTGGTGGATACTCGAATTTCACTACTCCAGGAGTTGATGTTGTGTCACAGAGTTTGGCTTCAAAGATTTGCCCCTGGACCACAATTGTCATTATTAGGAGGAGGAGAGGTGGAGTAGTTGGGTGAAGACTTGAAAGGTCAGGATACATTGGAGCTGAAGGTGCATGCATTGCCCCATGCAAATCAACAGGTTCTTGAGGTGCCTTACTGGAAACAAAAGAGGATTTTGTTGGTATAACCATTTTCATTTCTACTGTGCTTAACCAATTTATGCCCAAGGTTGAAATTTTTAAATTTTTTATTGCATGAAATTCATGCGGGTTACCTAGAAAAATTCAAGGAACAAGAATTTGAAGAGAAAAAAAATTTATTAAATTTCATTGTTGAGTTATATGGTATTCCACAAAAGGAGCACTAGGCAGAGCTCTTGCTACGTTGTATGTATGTAATGTATACAATCATGTTTCTTATCTCAGGAGTTGGTGATACCTGCTATTCAGTGTGGTATTCTACAGAACACTTCACACGCAAGGCAACACCAAATTTTTCATATCGAAAAGTGGTGTTCTTATGACATTCATCCCACTGCTCCCTTTGCTTTCCCTGTTTGACTATTTAATTCATGCCATCATAACATGAGTCAATCTTATACTTCTGAGAAGGTCTTCCTCTTCAGCCAGGTTCTGGAGGATTACCATGGGTCTCCAGATGATGGCATACCACACGTCGATGAAACTCCAGAAAATTCACTGGCTTCTCATTATGTGATTTATGAAGTGGCCAAGCGTTTTGTAAGACCATTTCAGAACAACAGAAGAGCGCTTGAATAGCATTTCTTTTCACGGATTGATGACTGATACTTACCAATGTTGTCATCAGCTCTGTGTATGCCTCCCATGAAATGGTTATATACTTTGATTACATTTGGCTGCTGAACTTGGATCTTCTTTTTCAGTTTCAGGGAACAACAATTGACAAGGCACAGGGGATTGGTACTAGGACCAGATGAGGCAACAGTGACAACACTGTTACCATTCCATCTGCAGACAATATTGTTGTTGCCATCAATTAAGTCATACAATGTACCTCATTCTTTTTTCTTCAGAGCAACATCTGGTTCCAATGGAGGTTTGTCAGTGCAATCCTTTGTCACCGTACCTGTATCTACGTCTGATGTCTCATTGAATTGAACTTACCAAGCAGTGTACTACTGGTGAAAAAGCTGTCAAATACAAAATAGTATTGTCCAGCGTGTACCTCACTAAACTGAAGGACAAGTGATGTACCAACACCACATTCCTCATGTTTAGTATTTAGGTTTTTACCCTGATGTGGCTGAAACCAGCTAAGACAGCCTAGATGTGTCGCACCACACCAATACTTACAGCCAAACCAATGCACTTTCCTCTAATACATTGTTAGCACCTGTGATGACCAAAATAAGGAACCATGCATTCATCAAAACTGAAATAAGTTTCATTTGGAACAAATTTTATACATCTCTCCTTGAGTGTGCTTGTAAGAGGTTGGGACTTGGAAAACTTGTCCATTGGGTCCAAATTTGCACTCTCAGCAACAAGCAAATTAGGAAATATAGTTTCCAAGCAGCCACATCTTATGGCTGCACTAACAAGTCTGTTATGTACATCTGTTCTTTATTCCCAGAATGGACGCCTTTCAGTAACCACTCTGAAAAACAATCCCCAGAAGACATTTGAATTTGGAGCTAGTCAAGCCAAGATTTACACCCTTACTTGCAGTGTATGAGTTGGAGTACTTGACAATGAGTTCAATGAGTTTGTTATCAAGAAAAATTTCAAGAATTTCTGTGAGTGTTCTCATTTCAGTGAAGAAATTGTTTGATGATTCTATAACTCCACCTGCTATGGGCCGTGCAGTGAGGTCAGCTTTGTTCATTTGTGAACAGTTTTTGTCATTGTCTTTTTCTTTGATGGAGGAGGTGGCTGCTCAGTAGACATTGATGGAACTTCATCGTCTAGAGATTCATCTTCAGGTGCACATGAGGGATCACATGAGTCAGACTCATTATCATAGCCATCCTGAATAAGATATGCAGGTGAGCGCAACAAAGAATGTGGAAAAGAATCAATAATTGTTCCACCTTCTTCATCTCCTGAGTCCTCATCAGAAACAGGTGCTATAGCATTTTCAGGTGGTCGTATCACTATCGCACTTGCTTCTATGCTGTTATCTGTCTCTAACAGGTCAGTCATTTCATGTAAACTTAAGAGTTTGAGGTGTCTTGGGACTTGTATCTTGAGGCATTGTTGATTTCACCTAAAAAAAAAGATTTTCCCTAGATATGATTAGTCCTGGTGGAAGGGGTCTTGCCCTATGCTCCAAAACTGGAACACACACAATGTCAAACCCATAGCCAATAACAATAATTTTGGTATTTTCTTTTTAGAGTGCAACAGCATAACTAGTAGAGGAGTAATATAAAAAAAAAATTACTAGTATAAGATGTAGAGCAGTAAAGTTGTATTTACCCATCATTGAATGGTTCTTCAAAAATTTTCCAAAAATTCACAACAGTTTTTGACAAGCTCCCAGAGTATCAGCTTCTGCAGCAGTGAGTAACTGTGTGCACCATGTGGTAACATGTGCCCTCAGGAGGCAGATGCATGAGAAATCAGACCTCAGTGATGGCCTTGACAGCAGGAGTGTCAACACAGCAGGAATGATCTCTCTGAGTGTCATGGTATTTGCCCTAGGTTCTGAAACATGTGCCATGCATGAAACTACAAGAACACCGTGTGGTTCAGGGACCACAGTGTCCTCCTGAGAGATGTCACCTATCTCGAGAGACATGGCTATGGCGTCAGTGCTGCTATTTCTTAATCTTATATATTATTATTATTAAATTTTTCCTGTAATTTAAGTTTGGTATATTATTTGAAAACATTCAATTCTACTATAAGAAGTGAGAAAACAAATGGGAGGCATAGAACTCATAAGGATTGTTAAGTATAGTAAGAAAGCTAGTGGCTTATGAATGAGATACTGGCAACATTCATAGGGCATGCTTAGAATAAATAATGGCCAAGAAAATAGTTGAGAGACACAGGCAGAAGATAATAGGAAACCTGTAAGATGTGTTGGAAATAAGAAATGAATGGGCCCGGCGCTTGGAGCACAGTGGTTACAACGTCAGCCACATACACTGAGACTGGCGGGTTTGAATCCAGCCCGGGCCAGCTAAACAATAACTGCAACAAAAAATAGCCAGGCATTGTGGTGGGCTCCTATAGTCTCAGCTACTCGGGAGGCTGAGGAAAGAGAATCGCTTAATCCCAAGAGTTTGAGTTTGCTGTGAGCTGTGATGTCACGGCACTCTACCGAGGGCAACACAGTGAGATTCTGAGTCAAAAAAAAAAAAAGAAAGAAATGGAAAGTATAATGGAATGGGAAAGAATGTTACTTACAGATACAAAGACATGGAAAGACAAAGTCATAACATACAATGATGCTTCTTCTGGAGTGACAAGCAAATCAGCCATCCACTGGTGACTTCCAGTATGGTTGTATTCTGGTCCCATATATGCTCTGCTAAGAAATCAGTTAAAACCAAAGTTGTTGAGCCAGCTAATTCCCAAGTGATATTGTGGGTGGGCATACCTGGCCCTGAGCCTCTCAGATAGAGCTGTTGTTTGTATTGGTTCCATGTATAGATATAAATATTGGGTGCTTGTTGTTTGCTAACCCTCCTGTTCAAACCTCAATACTGGTTTTCAGATTGCCACTGTCAGTGGGTAAGACTGATGCAGAAAAGACAGCCTGTGAACACCATGACCCCTAAGATTTGAGCAGTGTGGTTTGTCTGTTCTGTTCTGGGCTATAGGACGTCTTGCCTGGGGTCCTCCTCCATGAAGAAAGTAAAAATTATATTTTACTAAGGTATTAGTATAGAGGATAATATAATACAAGCTGGATTGCTTTTTTAGTCTTTCCTTCTGATTTTAAGGAATGTATGGGATCCTAAAAGTGTGGGGGTCATAGGAACTGTCTGCCATATCTGATGGAGAAGTCAAGCTTGGTTTCACAAGCCTCTCCTAAGTGTGTTAACTTATCCCATCTCTTTGCCTTGCTTCTGGCTGTATTTTAAATAGAGTAAACAGGGTGAGTTATCCAAGTGTTTTAATTTGGTTGGTGAGCCTTTCTGTTCCATGCTTTAAGATAGCTTGCCTGAGAGCATACTTGTTGGCTACCATAGCATCAAAGTAGTACCCTTCATGGCATTCCCCAAAGCCAAACATCTGCTTTAGTACACACATTTTACCCATGTGACAAAACGATACTTTGCCTTAAGCTTCATTTCATAAAAAACTTAGAATTTTAGCTACAGATTAAATGTTACTCTATTACAGGATAATTAATGAAAAACAGTAAATACTCTTAATTTTATAACTTATAAAAATCCATAATTATATAATCATTATTTTATAATATATAATTATATAATTTTAATCTTGACAACTTTTAGCAATTTTTTGTCATGTATTATAAACTTAAAAGTGTGATTCATGTCTTAACCAGTGGATTTTACAATTAACGCATTTATTTGGATAAAAAAAATCAAGCCAGAGTAATTTTCTGACAGTATGCCCAATGTAATTGATTATGTTTTTAGGAGAACAGGCTTTGCTTTAACTAGGTTATATAGTAGATATTTTTCATAAACATATGTATATATGTTCTACATGTATGTTATATATTTATACATATACTTAGAAAATGTATGTTGAAATTAACATTTATTTCTATAACATTTTCCAAGTAGACTGTATTTAACAAGATAACTATACAGAAATCACACATAAAGGTGGCATCACTTGGTCTAGGCTAATCCCCTCACTGTACTTGGCAACAATCTGGCTTCAGTGTCTTCTGTAGAAGGCAGCACGGCCTCCAAGGATGTCCATGTCCTAATCCCTGGAAACTGCACATGTTTCATTACATGGTAAAAGGCACTTTGAAGCAAAATTAAGGTTATGGACTTTAAAAATAGGGAGTTCATCCTTGATTATTCAGGTAGGCCCAATCGAATCCCAGAAGTTTTTAAAAAGCAGTGGACTTCCCCCAGCTGGAGACAGGAATGTGGGAGAAGAGAAGACAGAGGTGCTTTTAGCATGAGAAGTACTTTACTCACTGTTGTTGGCTGTAAAGATGAAGAGAGCCATCCATGATCAAGGCTCTAGGATAGTGTTTTTCAACCTTTTTTTTCTTTTTATCACACAGCACACTCGAAACTATAGTTAAACATCTATAGCACACTTAAATTATGTTGATCAAAAAAAGAGTAAAAAGTGAATGTATTTACTGTGCTTTGAACTACTTTTGAAAATAATTTAACCAATGATTATTAAAAATTTTCGTGGCACAGCTAAGATCCTCTCACTGCACACCAGGGCACACTGGTTGAAAGTAATTGCTCCAGGTGCTGAGAACAACCTCTGGCTGACAGCCAGAGGGAAATGGAGACCTCAGTCCTATAATCAAAAGCAGCTGAATTCTGTGATGGGTATGAACGGGCCTGGTGGCATGTTCTCTTGCAGAGCCTGCTCAGAAGAGGTGGGGATGCCTGGAAGGTTGATTTAGGCCTTAGGTTTGGGAAGGAAGAAAACAGCCAAGCCCATTCTACAGAACTGTGACCTTTCTGAACAACAGAGCTGTAAGATAATAAATGTGTGTTGTGTTAAGCCACTAAATTGGTTGTAGTTTGTTGCTGCAGCAACAGAAAACGAATATAATATGCTCTTCTGGCTTTCAAGAAAGTGCCACTCCTATAACTGACCTGTTAGCTTGTTAATTTTTTTCTTTCATTCCACCTGGTGAAGTGGACCTTAAAGAGAAAAATGTGACTATTTTTAGTTACACTGTGGGCCTGTGTCTTACCACTGTAATGACTTTAGCCACATTCAGTTGAAATGAAACAAAATTCAAAAAGATTAAATTTAAAAAACCTTCTTAGCTATGGAATTTTTTAATGGTCTGAGTGGGCAAGAGATTTGGGGATAGGCTGCCCGTCTAGAAGCTCAGTGGCCATAGCTCTGGCAAGTGAGTTCACTGAACCTGGACTCAGTGTAACTTAGCTGTGAACTAGATCCTTCACAATGGAAGAGAGAAGGGAGAAATGAAACACTACATTATAAAACAGCCGTAACCCCTAGCAGTGCAACCATACCACAAAGTCCAAAAGAATATTTAAAAAAGAGTCCTTTACACCAGCTTTGTGTTTCATGCGTGAGCCCATTCCATGCTGAAAGGGAGCATTTGTGAGTGGTTCCTATTCTTTCCAATTCATCCCAGACTCCTTTGTAGTCTCAAGTCCTATGTCTTTGGTCTAGTGGGTAGGCTCCAATGCTCATTCCTCTTGCAGTGTGTTGGGGAAACCATCCTCATCCTTAGAACGTGCTTCTTCCTTACCCAGCACTCCCGTTTAGTTCCTCAGTTCCAGGATCCCACCTCCTCTTCTCAGCCTTTGGTGAGTCCCCTCAGTTCCACTGGAAAAAAATGAAATGGGTGATGGTGGTCACTGAGTGTGGGGAATGGGTGAGATCTCCAGACTCCTTGGTGGAACTATAGGACAAGTAGCCCTTTGACATTGTCAGCATGAACCTCCCCTTTTCACAATTGTGATGAAATATGCTTAAAGAGTCTTTGACTCCCCTAGCATATTGAGCTACATTGCCAAAAGCTACCTATGTTATTTTATCTTTGTTACATGTTGTCAAGACCCAAGACAAGAATTGAGAAATGGAAAACAAACAAACAAAAAAACTATGAGAGGTTAGCAGAACTTGCAGAGAGAAAGGCTTTGTGGGCAGAGAACTGTGGCCTTCAGCCAATGGATGCCATTAGCCCATGGCAACCCCACAGGAAGGGAGTTGGGGAATAGATGCTATGATTTTACTCCTCTTCCTTTATCTGGTCTTCTGCAGGGGCTCTCCAGTAGCTGTATTAAACTCGGAACTAGAGAAAAAGGCAACCCTTTAATTTAGTGCATCCAGATCAGCTTCATAGGGTATGGACAGCTTGGGAGCAGACCTGGGGATAAAAGGGAGTATGTCCACCAGCCCAGAACAGCATGGGACTAGAGACAGCCATGACCTCAGTAAGGCTCACTGGATGAAATCCTAAGACCCTGTAGGAGTGGGGGTGCAGAGCTTAAGGAAACAGGGATGTGCAGTAGTGACTATGCCTTCAGGAATCTAAACCCCTTACTTCAAGGGTACTAGGTCTGAAGGACTGACAAATGGTGTCCCAGGAGCGGCACTCTGGCACCTTGAAAACGGGGTGTGTGTACTTGTATATACACCCATTTGATTCTAGGCAGCCAAGTGACAGAATGTATGGCTCACCTCTTGGTATGATTGTCTTATTCATACATTTTCCTTTTACTCTGGGAGCAGCCCTTAGTATACAGAAGTCAATTTCTCAGTGGTACGTATGTGTTAAATAACAGTGCCTTTTTGGCTACAGCTGAGTGATTCAGGATCGCGTACCTGACTGTTGTCAGACCAGTTTGAATTCTTTCCTAGGAGTTTTCTAAATGAAAGTAGGTCAGTTTGAATTCTTTCCTAGGAGTTTTCTAAGTGAAAGTATACATGTAAATAAATAAGTTTCTTTCTAGTCTGGGTGAAGGAGGCATCACTAGATGGAATAGTCAATAGTTATCAGATGCCCTATTCCCCACCAGAGAGAGGAAGCCATCTGTTTTGACAGGAAACAAAAGTCAAGGAATGAGAAGCAGAGGCGAGACACAGAGAAGGGTTCAGAGAATATTGGTTCCATTTGCTCTTGAAATCCAGCTGTACAGCTGACAGTGCCATTGGATTATGATGATGTAAGTTACCCCAGTGTTCTTTCAATAAATATCCTTTTGTGTATGTGTCAAAGCTTGCTTGAGTTGCATTTCTAACAGAGTCTTGACTGACACAACCAATTCAGTTAATAGTCCATACCACTTCTGCCATACATAGCACTGATCACAGTATGAACAGGTCAAATGATCGGCAACCAGAAGCTAGAGAGATCCCTACGGGCTGGCCAGGTAAGAAGAAAGCTTAAACAAAGCTTTGACTTAGAAGGATGGGGAGGGTCCTTTTGGTTGCAGAATTTTGTATTTCAGGCAAGGAGAATGGCACGATCAAAAGGATAGCAGGCCAAATTTCAAGACATATTTGTAGACAAGGACTAGTTGGAGTGACTGTGTGTAGTGGGAGACTAAGATTGGAAAAGAGCTTCACTGTTGAGAACTTGGAATGCCAAGCTAAGGAATTTGTATTTTGTTGTAATAGGGATCTGTTAATGTTTTTGAACATGGAAGTGATATAATGAAAAGTTGTATTTTAGGAATGTTGACCAGACAGCATGCAGGGTGAGATGAGGAGAGTTGAGAAATGATGTTAGATACCTGAGTTGAAAGGCAATTGCCAACTTCCTGATGTGAGCGACCAGGGCCTGGACTTGGGTATTGGAAGTAAAAACAGAAAGGGAGGAGGTCATGCCTTCCATGACTCTATTTCCTTCATATCACTCAGGACAGGGACTAGCACCTTCGAAGTACTCATCAAACTCTTGTAAAGAAGTGAGGAATTCACATCAAGAGATATAATATCCCCAGTATCAACATGTTATATTTTAGTATTTTAGGTTACAATGTTAAAATAACCTCCAAAAATTAAATTATTTGTTGCATTGTCATGGACACTGAATCTGAATCTCTTAGTTGACAGTGAATTTCAGAATAACCTTGGGCAAATTAGAGAAATATATGTGATTTATTGTTCCAAACTAATAGTTCTAAGAACTAATGGTTCTAAGGAAGTTTCACAATAATGAATATTGTCAGTCACAAAAGACTACATGTTGTTCGATTCCATCATGTTAAATGTTTGAAATAGGAAAATTCATAGAGACCAAAAGTTGACTATGTGTAAAGCTATTCAGTAGTGTTTTTAGTCTGTTCACAGAGTTATGCAACCACCACCACCATCTAATTTTAGAATATCTTTAATGTTCTATAGACGCATTAGCAGTTATTCCCCATTTCCACTCTTTATTGTCTTCACTCCAGACCTGGACAGCCAAAGGTGTTTGTTAGTGTATTCACAAAGTTGTATAAAGCCATTAAAAAAAAGTATGCTTATTATTATTTTCAAATTATGGTATTTGTATCTTTTGTAATATATAATAAGGAAACAGTATACAATAAACATACATGTTTTGAGAGCTGATTTTTAAACATTTTTATCAGCGCTCCACTGGACAATTTAAATCTGGGTTTAAATTATGAGAATTTTAAGTAAGTCATTTATTCTAATACAAAAGATCCACATTTATACTCTGTTATAGTAAGAAATTGTTAATACTAACCACTAAATAAAGGGTAGTAAAATCTTTCTGAAAAGAGCCAGATAGTAAATATATTTCTAGGCCATATGGCTTCTGCCACAACTACTCAACTCTGTTACTGTAATATGAAAGCAGTCTTAGACACTACACAAATAAATGGTTATTTAATAAACTGGCAGAAGGCTGGTTTTAACCCATGAACTGTGTAATTTGCTAAATTCTGCACCATAGATTACACTCTTCTCATGAGTGTGAACTGTACCTATCCTGATAGAACTTGTATCCTTATAACTTGGCATAGTTCCTAACACACATAGCAAGAGATAAATAAAATTTGTTGAATTATAAGATAAAAAATGCAGTGAAAATGAATGACCTGACAGTCCTTGAAATTATGGTTAGTACACAAAGATAATGTTTAGCAAAAGAAGCCAAAGAAAAAAAGAAAACACATCACATAAATTCATTTCTATAAAGTTCAAAACCAGGCAAAACTGGACTCTTGCTTCCAGTCATAATGGGATAACAGACATTGAATATACTCCCCCCCACCCCCTAATCTCAAGTAACTAAAAAAGAAAACAAACTATATGATATAATGATTTATGACAAGGGGTCAGAGAAAGTATTGGACTGTAATCTCTGAGAGAAGAGAAACAAATGAAGTAAGCTCTAAAATCTTGGTTTCCTGCCTCCATGCAATTTCCATGTTGAAGCACAGGAAAGAAGAAACTAAACACAGCTTCATTATCTTGCTGAGGGAAGGAGACAGGGATAAGAATTTTGAAAAGCTAATTTTTACATAAAAAAGATGATTGAATCTAAAGTCATATCAATATAAATTATCCAAAAAGAAACACATAAAAGAGAAAAAAGACTTAGAACAGAATGAACAAAGCACTAAATGGTCTACAATACATGTCATTGGAGTCCTAGGGTTAAAAAAAAAAGAAAAAAAAAACAGAAAAAAAATTTGAAGGAATAGTGAAAAATATTTTTTATAAGTTATGAAATTCATAAACTCAATCCAAGAAATTGATCGAATCTCAGAATTAATATAAAGAAAACTATAGTAAGACACATTATAGTCAAATTGGTGAAAATTAATGATAAAGAGATAATCTTACAAGAAGCCAGAGAAAATACATTACAAATCAGATAAGACTGACAATATACTTCTAATCAGAAACTATGAACCAAAAGAAAATTGAGCATCATTGTTATAACATTCATAATACATGTGTATACATGTAAACACACACATATATAGATATATACACACAATATATTACAATATACATGAAGTAGTTAAAATGTTTGATTATAGATTTTGTTAAGTTAAATGTATGTACGTTAAACCCTAGAACTACTACTTAAAAATAATGCAAATAGTAATTAATAGGTTAATATTAAAGATGTAATTAAAAGTAATCTAATTGAAGGCAGAAAAAGAGAAAAAATGGAACAAAAACTAGATGGGATAAATGGAAAATAGATGAAAACATGGTGTGATTAACTGTGCTAAAGTTAAGACAAAGGAGAAAATTCTGCAAGCAGCCAGATGTAAGAAAAGCATCACCTACAAAGGGAGAAATATCAGAATGACTGCAGATCTCTTAGCCAAAACATTTCAAGCCAGAAGAGGATGGTTGTTGAATTTCAATATCTTAAAACAAAACAGTTCAGCCCAGGATCCTGTATCCAACTAAACTGAGTTTCATTTGTGATGGAGAAATCAAATACTTCGATGATATACACATGTTGAAGAAATTTGCCATAATTAAACCAACTCTCCAGGATATTCTCAGACACATCCTCCACAATGACCAGCACAATGCTCTACCACCAAAGTAAACTCATCCAGAAATTTTTGAACAGAATCCAACTTCCACAGTGCTGAAAGAATTAAAAATGTCAACTGGACATCCGAAAAACATGACATATGGTTAGTACACAACATAATGTTTAGCAAAAGAAGCTAAAACACAACCAGGTTTATCTATTCTCTCAATTAATGTGAATGGTTTAAATTGTCCTCTAAAGAATCACAGGTTGGCTGACTGGATACACAAAGTCAGACCAGATATCTGCTGAATACAAGAATTTCATCTTAAGGGATAAAAATAGACTCAGGGTGAAGGGATGGACATCTATAATACAGGCAAATGGAAACCAGTAAAAAGCAGGGGTTGAAATCTTAGTTGAAGATACAATTGGCTTTAAACCAACAAAGATAAAGATAAGGATAGGCACTACATATTTGTCAAGGGAAACACCCAACATGAAGAGATTTCAATCATTAACATTTATGCACCCTATCAGAATGCTCAATTTATAAAGCAAACCTTAATGGATATGAACAATTTGATATCTTCCTGCACTATAATAGTTGGAGATTTTAACACCCCTTTTACAGTTTTGGATAGATCCTCCAAGAAGAAACTAAACAAAGATTAGACTTAAACCTGACCCTAGAACAAATAGACTTTATAGACCTCTACAGAACATTTCATCCTAATAAAACTGAACATACATTCTTCTCATCAGCCCATGAATCATCCTCCAAAATTGATCATATCTAGGACACAAGTCTAACCTCAGCAAATTTAAAAGAATAGAAATTATTCCTTGTATCTTCTCAGACCACCAAGGAATAAAAGTTGAACTCAACAGCTCAGGAAACTTCATATTCAAGCAACGTCATGGAAACTAATCACAGGCTGAATGATAGCTGGGTCAAAGATGAGATTAAGAAGGAAATCACCAAATTTTTGGAACAAAATGATAATGAACACACAAATTATCAAAACCTGTGGGATACTGAAAAGGTAGTCCTAAGAGGGAAATTTATAGCATTGGAAGCCTTCATCAAGAAAACAGAAAGGAAGCCAACAACTTAATGGATCATCTCAAGTTGAAAAGGAAGAACATTCCAACCCCAAACCCAGCAGCATGGACACATTGTCTATGGCAACTTTTGTGTTATAACAGCAAACATCAGGATGACAAATTCTAAAATGCAAGACTTTCAGGATGAAAACTGGGAAGTCTTAGGTAAATTAGAATAGTCAGTCATCCTACCCATTGCACAATAAATGTTTGCTGAATGAGTAAACAAAACTGCTTGCTACATAACTTCAAGGTAAATATAAAATATATTGTCAATGTATTTTTGTTTGCAACTTTTTAATACTATTATTGTATAAAGCAATAATTATTAATCTTTGTTGATGGGCATATAATGGATAAAGATATCATTTTTATAAAAATAGCACAAAGGAGAAGGAGGAAATGGAGCTATATAGGAGCAAAATTTTTGAAAACTAATAAAATCAAGTTGGTAGGAAGCTGAACTAGACTGTTATAAATTAAGATATTAAGTATAAATCTGAGGGTAATCATTAAAAATTATATATATGTGTGTATACATATTCCTTTGCTATATATGCAGTTATATACATAGAGTTATATATAGAGAGGGCAAAGGAATTTAAATAGTATACTAGAAAATATCTATTTAATGCAAAAGAAGGAGGTAATAGAGGAATAGAGAAATAGAAATTAGGACATATAGAAAACAAACAGCAAATGGCAGATGTAAATTTCACCTTATCAATAATTACTAAATGCAAGTGAATTAAATACTCCAAAGAAAATACTGAAACTGGGCCAGGTGTATTGACTCATGCCTATTAATTCCAGCATTTAGGAGGCCAAAGTGGGAGAATTGCTTGAGGTCAGGGGTTCCAGACCAGGCTGGGGAATATATGGAGACCCTATCTCTCTAAAAAGTAAAAATCTGGCTCAGTGTCTATAGGTCAGTGGCTAGGGTGCCAGCCATATACACCAAAGCTGGTGAGTTTGAATCCAGCCCAGGCCTGCCAAACAACAATGACAGCTACAACAAAAAAATAATTGGGCATTGTGGTGGGTGCCTGTAGTTCCAGCTACTGTGGAAACTGAGGCAAAAGAATCACTTAACCCTAAGAGTTTGAGGTTGCTGTGAGCTGTGATGCCACAGCACTCTACCAAGGGCGACATAGTGAGACTCTGTCTAAATAAATAAATAAATAAATAAATAAATAAAAATAAAAATTTTAAATTTTTTTTTAAAATTAAAAAATGCTGAAACTGGGCATAATGGATAAGCAAATGTGATCCAACCATATGTCATCTACAAGAGACACACTTTACATCCAAAGACAAGAATGTGTCGAGAGTGGAGGGATAGAAGATATTCCATGCAAACAGTAGCCAAAAGAGTGGTTATATTGTATCAGACAAAATAGACCTTAAGTTAAAAATTGCTAGAGGAGAAAAAGTACATTACATATTGATTAAAGGGTCAATTCATCTATAAGTTATAAAAATCAATAACATATACACACACCTAACAACAAAACTCTAGGATATATGAAGTAAACATAGAATCAGAGACAAAAATGTATTTTCTTAATTAATTTTTAAAGACAAAGTCCTGCTGTGTGGCCTAGGCTAGAATGCTGTGACATAATCACAGCTCCCTACGACCTTAAACTCTTGGGCTCAAGCAATCCTCTAGCCTTCTGACTAGGTAGGACAGTGGCATAAGCCTCTGCACCTAGTAGTAACTAGAGACTTTAACAGCACCCTTTCAATAATGGGTAGAAAAAACTAGATAGAAAATCAATAAGGAAATAGAGAACTTAAAATATACTATAAATTGACTCCAGCCAACAACAGCAAAAGACATATTCCCAAGTGCATATTCAAACATTCTTCAGGATAGAACATACGTTAGACGACAAAATTAACCTCAATAAATTTAAAAATGTTTAAATTACACAAAGTCTGTTCTCTAATGACAATGGAATGGAGCTACAAATAAATGTGGGAAAGTAATAACTTATGTGGAAACTAAATAACACATTCCTAAATAACCAGTGGGTGAAAGCATAAGTCAACAAAGTCATTAAAAAAATGAAGATGAAATGAAGATGAAAACACAGCATATCAAAACAGGATGCTGAATCCGTTCCTAAAGGAAAATTTATAGTTATAAATACTCATGTTGAAAAAATAAATATTTTCAATAAATAAGCTAGTCTTATCTCACTTTAAGAGATTTAGAGTAAAATGAGCAAACTAAATCCAAAAGAAGAATAAGAGAAGAAATAATAAGGATTAGAGCAAAAGTAAATGGAATAGAGAATAGAAAATCAATAGAGAAAATCAACAAAACCAAAGCCTGCATCTTTGAAAAGATCCACAATTGACAAATTTCGCTAAACTTATCAAGAAGAAAAGAAGCAGGGAAAACACTTGAAGAAATTGGTCTGGGCGAGTATTTTATGAGAGGACCCCCTGGGCAATTGAAGCAGCTTCAAAAATACACTACTGGGACTTGATCAAACTAAAAAGCTTCTGCACAGCCAAGAACACAGTAAGTAAAGCAAGCAAACAGCCCTCAGAATGGGAGAAGATATTTGCAGGTTATGTCTCCGACAA
>CAUYPK010108762.1:0-40476 GCA_963574355.1 Loris lydekkerianus | reverse complement strand
GACTTACCGTGCGTACGCGCAGTTCACCTGTGGACTTACCGTGCGTACGCGCAGTTCACCTGTGGACTTACCGTGCGTACGCGCAGTTCACCTGTGGACTTACCGTGCGTACGTGCAGTTCACCTGTGGACTTACTGTGCGTATGTACAGTTCACCTGTGGACTTACTGTGCGTACAAGAGCTCTTCTCTGTGCTTATAAAGAGCTTTCATGATTATGTCATTAATTAATGTTTTCGAGTGAAGTAAGTAGTTCTAAGTATTCAGAACTCTTGGTCTTCCTAGTGATGTCAAGTTTCCATAGACCTTCTTTGCACAATTATTTTGGTCTGCAAATATTATACTCTAATTGAGACAGATAAAATTCTGCTCATTCCTCATCTGAAATACTGAGTCCCAAATCGGTGGGATCAGAATTACGAGGCCCGTTAGCCACAGTTGCAGTGTGGCAGCACTTGCTGTGGCTGGTCCCGGCATCTGGGTGGTGTGATATTCTGCACCGAGCGCCCATCCCCCCAGCTCAGGTACTCACCTGTCCCTCTCCTTGGGAGATACATTTGCTCATGTGGCTAAAGCAGGCCCACTTTCCTCCTCCTGCCGTTCACTGGGGTTACCTTGATTTCTCTATTACTGACGAGCACCTCTGCTTCTCCAGGAGCAATATGTGTTCATCCACGACGCCATCCTGGAAGCCTGCCTCTGTGGAGATACCTCTGTCCCCGCTTCCCAAGTCAGGTCTCT
Source organism: Loris lydekkerianus (assembly GCA_963574355.1). Taxonomy (NCBI): domain Eukaryota; kingdom Metazoa; phylum Chordata; class Mammalia; order Primates; family Lorisidae; genus Loris; species Loris lydekkerianus. The sequence continues at coordinate 39,737 of CAUYPK010108762.1, read as the reverse complement.
GTATTATGACATGAACAAACTGGATCCTCAGACGAATTCGAGCCAGATTAAAGAGGAATTCCGGGTAAGTGACGTTCCAGGAGGCGCTGACTGTGCCTTTGACCTTTAAGAACTATCTTAAAAGTTCTTTCTTGAGCCCTGAACCAATCCAGGGTTCCTCACTTGGAACATTTTGGGCTGGACGATCCGGTAACAGGGGCGTCCCTGTGATGTTGAGCAGTGTCACTGGGCTCCACGCACCCACTATCTGCAGAACCATCGCCGGACATCCCCTGGGCAGCAGAACTGCCTGGTTGAGGACTCCCAGTGTAACAGAGCCATGTCCACCGCCCTGCCCTTTGAAAGCAGACTTCTTGTCATAGTGGAAGCATGGGTACAGTCATGCCACAGAAGTTTCTTTCTGGGCCATTGTATTCATTGCATTCCTTATACTCACATTTTCTGTAAAGGTACCTGCCTCTGGGCTAATCTCTTCCCCACCTCTACCTCCCAGGTCCCTAGGTATCCAGCTAGTGGGACCAGATGGCTCTCAATCTCTGGGACCCACAGTGGCCCTTATGCCTCTGCCTCTGGCCCCTATGTCTGATAGGCACTGTCTGTGGACAAAATCTAAGGAGAGAAAAGAGGAATTAAAAATTCAACTGGGGGGGGTGAGGAAGGGGAAGGTTAGGGGGGTTGGGGGAGGGCCATCGTGCAATCAGCCGCAGGAAATGAGAATCTTTTAACTGCTGACCCGAGACACACTTCCTGTCAAGCATTCTATTCCCCATGTGCCTGCCTTTTGTCACCTAGACCTTGAACATGGTGACGCCGACGCTGCGTGTGGAAGACTGCAGCATCGCGCTTTTGCCCCGGAACCACGAGAAAAACCGGTGCATGGACGTCCTGCCCCCAGACCGCTGCCTGCCTTTCCTCATCACCATCGACGGGGAGAGCAGCAATTACATCAACGCCGCCCTCATGGACGTAAGCCGCCGCCCTTTCTCCGGAGGGAGCCGTCCCATGGGGAGCGCGCCCGGGTCTTCCAGCTCTGCACATCTTGTGTTGGTTAAGATGCAAACTGTTTTTCCAACAAGAAGTAAATTTCAGATTCCACACATGTTTCTGTGTCAGGGCTGACATCCTTGGTCTATTAGAGACGGCCAGTCTGGGCAGGAGTATTGATGAATGAGACATAGTGTGACTCCTGTCTGAGCACGGAAGGTTTTAACCTGCTGGCAGGAGAGAGAGAGGCAGCTCTCAGGTCACCGTGGCAGGAAGACGGGTTCACATTGCTTGCAGCATTCATAGAGTTCTTTTTCTTCCTAATTTAGGCTGTAATTAACATGGGGAGAAATACAACTTGTTACTCAAACTGTCAGTTTGTTTTCATCTTGCTCTTCAATTGATGAGAAAAGTGAATGGGTATTTTCACGGGTAATGGAGAAATTTCAGTTCTATTGGTGTGATATCATAAAAAGTACTAAAATGTGTGTGAAGCTCCCCAGAGCTATAAAAAGCATGTGTATCTTTTATGGTAGGCATGAGCAACACCCTCACACATACAAATGAGAAACGAACCCTTTAGAAAAAGTAAAACTGTTTTAATTATGCATAATTTTTAAAGTTACCTTTTCTTCATTAAGATAATTATGTATATATTTGATAGTGTACTTCTACCAGAAATATGAAAGAAAATTGGTTATGAGAGACTTATTAAGTTTTCTTGGCATCAAAATGGGAATATTTCCTCATTGTTATTCTGCAGATAAATTTATACTTACTCTGTTTTGGTGCTGACAATGATAGAATTCAACAACTGTTAAATTTGTTCAGTGTTTTGTGCCACAAGTTTCCATGTGTACAAAATAACTTAGCTTCCTCCTTTCACGTTTTCTGGGTAAAAAATCTGGTTCTTATTTGTGTTTGCAGAGCTATAAACAGCCTTCAGCTTTCATAGTCACCCAGCATCCTTTGCCAAACACAGTCAAAGACTTTTGGAGACTGGTCCTGGATTATCACTGCACGTCTGTAGTTATGCTGAACGATGTGGATCCTGCCCAGGTGAGACCAGGGAATTCTTGCAGTCTGAGCTGGGTCGAGTTTGTTTGCACATTGAATTCGCACCTGAGAAGAGCAGGTTTCCGTACCAGACCTCAAGTGCCAGTTGAAAACACAAGTGTTAGAAATTAGGTGAATCAGGGGTTAGAACACAAAGTTAGTTGAAAACCAAAAATACAGGGCAAAATCATCGATAGTGGAAGTGAGCGACAGGACTAGACAGTATCATAAGTTTGGATGTTCCCAAAATATGGCAATACCCACTGGAGGTTTTCAAGGTCATAGACAGAGTCAAAGCTTAGTGGGGACCTGACCATCGCAGAGCTGAAAGCAGACAAAGCAGATGACAGAGGAGAAAGGATGTCGGCACGAGGTAGCCAGGGCCCATCCCTGGGGCAACTGTGTGGTTCCTGGCACAGCTCACCCGGAGCCCGCAAGTACGATGATCCACCCAGCAGGGTGAGAGCAGATGGGCAAGCAACTTGGAGGGTTAGCAACTAGTCTTCTCAACTCTTGGGTATAGTCTGAGTCGTGGGGATAAGAGAAGCTCGGAATGAGAAATGGGGCTTTGGGGCCAGGTACAGTGGCTCACACCTGTGATCCTAGCACTCTGGGAGGCCAAGGTGGAAGGATCACTTGAGCTCAGGAGTTTGAGACCAGCCGGAGCAAAAGAGAGACATCATCTTTACTAAAAATAGAAAAAGTAGCAGGCGTTGTGGCAAGCACCTGTAGTCCCAGCTACTGGAGAGGCTGAGGCAAGGAGCCCAAGAGTTTGAGGTTACTGTGAGCTATGACACCACAGCACTCTACCCAGGGCAACACAGTGAGACACTGCTTAAAAAAGGAAAAAATGGGGCTTTTGCATAGCTCCCCTTAAACACAAAAAGAGAAAGAATTAGAAAGTGATGAACTCAGTGTTAGTAATGGATGTAGAAGTGGTTTCTTAAAGGGAGTTGTCAGGTCAGCATTAGCGCAGGGGCCCTGTCGAAGCTTTGGGGTGTGGCTGTACCCGTCACAGAGTTATCCACCAGGACAGCAGGCATTACAGAGAGTTTGAACTTAGTGTGTGTTAAGAATAAACTTGTTGAAAGGTCTGAAGCATTTCAGCATCCAAACTGGACGAGATTTTCCTTCTTCAAATCTATTTTGTTGCCATCAACCTGCCATAAATGCCATAGACATTTAATTCAATTCTGTAAGCTTTTAATTATGTTCAAGGCACTGTATTATATTTTCAAAGCTCTCACCTAAAAGCTAGTTAATGAAATAATAATGGCAATCTTTGTTCTCATCCAGTCCTTTTGGCTTAAGAAGCTTAAATATTTTAGAACTCTTTTCCACTGATGCTCTCAGAAGGTTAGATTGTAGCCATTTATAAAGACAAGCAGATGCTATGACTTGGGAAGTTTCAAAGACACAGCTCAAAATAGAACCAAGGATCCCTATTTTCTAACATAAGGTGCCAGGGTGAAATTGCATTAATTCTTTAGTACACTAATTCTTTAGATTCTTTAGTCCCAGACGGTTCTGAGATAAGGAATCATTGTGTATTTTTCCTAATGTGAATCTTGAAATGTCGTGATAGACCATTTTTGTTCATATTAGTGAATTAAAGACATCACTGATTCTAGTGAGTTATTTTGAATGTCCACATTTGAATTGGAAAGCTGTGTTTTAAACCTGAGCTATCTGGACTCAAACCAAGCCTTGGCTGACTGGTGGTAGGAGAGACAAAAAGACTCAGCTTCGATTCAGCAGACAGAGCTGATTTTCAGAGTGAGAGAAAAGAGGCTCCTGGGATTCAGTCTTTTAGCAAATGCTAAACTGAGCATTTGAACATAAAGGCTTTGCAATTGTACGAGAATAGCACTCAACTATTTTAAGTATTTATAGGTCCAGTTCACGTGCGTGCGATGCACCATTTAAGCCATTTTCTACACGGTTTGCTTGGGCAGAGTATAGAATGAATGTGCCAGAGGTACACGCCAGCCGCACCACTCCATATTTCTTTGGTGTAAATGACAAGCTTTTAATCAGGAGCTTTGACGGGAAAAGAGAGAAGAAAGCAATGATAGCTCAGTCATAGAACAGTGGGCAGAATGTTCCAATGTGCATGTCACGGCTTTCATTACTGCCTCGACTTCCCATCATAAAGTCTGATTAATTTTAACAGTAGGTACTTGGGTATCAAAAAAATAAATAAACATCAACATGCTATTATTTGACAAGGCAACTTTATGACTTGTCACCAGGAAATGCTGGTGAGGAAGGAAAAATTTCATGGAAGTATTACTTAAAACTAAGTAAGTGTAATTTATAAAATACATTTTATAAATGTTGGCTGAGCTAACATAGCCTTAGTTATCCTACTTTTATTCTTAATCATAACGTCCTAACCCTTAACTTGTTTGTAACAGAGAGAGAGATTGCTGTTTCAATTGGCCCACAGTAAACTGAAAATGATCTTGCAATCTTGGATATACATCACCCTTTGCAACCTTTGACAAGGAGATTTAGATCCTTTGGAAAATAAAAGTCATCAAAAAAAAAAACAAACACCTCACCCAGTGGATTCTCCTTTTGATTCTACTGTAAATGGGGTGATGTGATTTTCATCTGCTCTTGGCCCAATAGAAATAGGCTGTGAAATAAGGAAGCAGCTTCTCCTCCTACCTCCCCACAAGCCCTCAGGTAAATCAGAAAGATAAAAGTAGATGCTCCTGCAGAGAAAGTCACTGGAACACCAGTCCCAAAGGAAGTTTAACTGCAGACTTTAAATGCTTATTAAGGCTTCAGGGCTTTAAGAAAGGTTTTGAAAGAGAAAAGATCTTAGGAGTTCTTCCCTCCTGCGTCTCTCCAGTTGTAGGAATTTTGGGGGGGGGTGGCAGTGGAAACACCTCTGTCACAAGCCACCACGCCCAGCACCACTCCCACCACATCGTGTTCTGCGTTATGTTCATGCAGAAGTTCTAGCCGCTCAGTGCCACCAGTACCTGCAGTTTTAGACTCTAGGAAATCACGTGTTCATGAAAGCCATCTCTAGGTTAAAGACTAAAATATGAATGGTCATTGCACCAGGTTTTCTAGCACTTAGCTAGGAGTTTGGACCAGACCATGAAAACACAGCCCTTCACTGTTACCAGTTCTGCACCTTGTCACAAAATAGCCTTATTCCCAACAGTGACTATAAAGTACCATGCAAGCCCGGCCAGCTGCAGGTGGAGACCTGGACATTACCAGATCTGTGTGCCACCTTACGGACCTTGCCGGTTGGTTGACACATGCTGCATCTCCCGCAGGTCCTGCAAAAGAGGTCTTACAAAGGGACGCGTTGACTGTCATCTGCATGACCTCCTTGGAAAGCAGGAATGGCTGAAAGATGCTTTCTGAGAAAATTAACTTACAGGAGGAGGTGGAGTTGAGGAACCAGACAACAAGAAAGTACAAGTTTTTTTGCTATAAAGAAAAGAAAGAGAGGAAAAAATGGAAAAGGGGAATTAGTGAAGTCAGGAATTACTGAATGTCGATGCCAACCTCATCACAGCTGGTGGGAGTAAATTCATGCCTCTTATAATTAACCTTGTATTTCTGCATTTGAATTCAGTTGTGTCCACAGTACTGGCCAGAGAATGGAGTGCACAGACACGGCCCCATCCAAGTGGAGTTTGTGTCTGCGGATTTGGAAGAGGACATCATCAGTAGGATATTCCGCATTTATAATGCAGCCAGGGTAAGCGCCGGGCCATCCTGCTTTGTGTTCTGACTTCTCACTAATGTATGTCCGTCACTGGTCTAGGAGTTTAGAACACATCAGTAAACAAGAAAGCAAAGCTCCTGACCTCGGGGAGCTTACATTTTAATGGGGAAACTGTTGAAGAAAACATTATTCAGTGATGCTTGTTAAAGCACGGTAAGGCAGAGACTTCATTCAGGACCACCTCGACAGGTGCAAAACCAGGGGCCACTGCCCCAGGGTCCTGCCATCAGGGAAAGAGACTGGGCTTAACTCCAAATACAGCGCTGGGAATTTATGGCTGTGGAGCCCAGGGTGGGGGTCAACGGATGGGAAGTTACTACGAGCAAACGTCGGGGGGAAGGGGGTCTCTGGCTCAACCCACCTCACAGGAGTCTTGTTGAAGACAGGCCAGGGTGACCGGACACCCCTGGGCATGGGGAGTGTGAGGAACCTCACAGGATCTCTAGGGTGATCGGATATCATCAAGGTGGGGCCGAACGGACTTGGCAGGGGTTGCCAAATCCAGACTTCACAGGAAGCCCATGATGGGCCTAGGGTAAGGTACAGGGGCCTGACCAAAGTTGGGTCAGGCAAAGAAAAAATAGATATAGCAAATATAGTCACCAATGTACTCTGTTAGGCGGTGATAACTGCTACAGGAAAGGAGGGTGGAAAGTGCGAAGACCCTGCACAGGGAGGAGGCACGGCTGTGTTCCGATAGATGTCCCCGGGGAGGGGAGGCCAGGAGCTGTTTCAGGCAGAGTGCCTCCGTGCAGAGGTCCTGCAGCCCTGGGGCCCTGCCTGGTGAGCAGTAGACAGCTGGCGTGGCTGAGCACAGGGGCAGACAGCAAGGCCAGCATGGCCCATGGCATACGTAGTTCCCCTGCAAAGAAAGAGGGGGCTGTGGAGGGCTTCACAGCCCTGCTAGCTAGCATTCAGGCTTTTGCTCTAAGAGAACAAGGAAGGATTTGAGTAGAATCACATGGTATAATTCACATTTTGAAAGCAGCACTCTGGCCCCCCTCCTGAGAACAGACTCCCAGAGAGACCCCTGAGGAGGCCGTTGGGGTCATCCTGGTGAGGAATGATGACGGCGGGCCCAGCAGGGGAGGTGGACGGTCGAGGTAGAACGAGAGAGCCAGGACACCTGCAGGTACAGCCAGGACCCCAGAGAGTCAGGCCTACTCACAGGCCTTGTGTCCTGAGGACCAGGACGATGGCCCTGATGCTGAGTGTGCAGGCCACTACCTGGACAGTGTCCTTTAGGGTGAGGGGGGCCGGTCTGGAGCTCAGGTTTGGACGCGCCAGGCACAGGGGGACTGTGAGAGCATCAGTGGGCCTCTAAACTCATGAGAGGGAAATTCAGGATGGAAGGAGTCAGTGAAATCTGGTGGGAGACGGAGAAGCAGGAGGGCTGCTCTCTGATCTGGGGCAGGGCCGCTGAGGCGGAGAGGACAGCTGTGAGGGCGCAGTAGCAGATGGTGAAGAAAGCAGGCTGAGGGGAAGAACGTGGTCACCTGTGTCGCATGCTGCTACAGGTGGCTGGCCACCACCAAAGCAAAGCTGTTGCTGCTTTTTTGTTAAATTTCAGATGAGTGTGGGAGTACATGTGATTAGGTTACATAGTGTGCTGTTATAAGTTAAAGTCCAAGTTGTAGGTACGTCCTCCCCCTCTCCCCCCACGTGCATGTAATTGGGTTTTTCCTGTCACGTGAGCATGTAGTTGTTAATTTGGTTCCAGTTTAGGCCTGATGTGATGCTTGTTTTTCCATTTTTGTGACACTGCACTTAGAATATTCTCCAAATCCATGCAGGTTGCCACACAAGATATGAAATCATCTTTTTTCCATTGTCCCTTTTATAACATAAGTTGGGTAACACTTTTTAGAATTCTGCAATTCCATTTAATTATGAATAAAGATTAAGTAACTACTGTTGTCTAAGCAAGAGTCACGTCAGTAAGCAAAACCACACTATTCTCACAGGAAATACAATGTGATTTCCACCAAGCTGGGCTCACAAACATCTCTAGGTTATAAATTATTCCTCTCCTTTAATTTACCTGTAATTAAAACCATTTTACCACTTAATGCACAATATGGTCAGTGCTCAAGTGTTGTGTTATTTTTCACTTGGCTTTCCCGAAACAGTAAGTGTCTGCTTCACTCAGATTTGTCTGGCCTGCCTTTTTTTTTTTTACACACAGTCTCACATGTCCTCAGTAGAGTGCGGTGGCGTCACAGCTCACAGCAACCTACAACTCTAGGGCTCAAGTGATTCTCTTGCCTCAGCCTCCCAAGTAGCTGGGACTACAGGCGCCCACAGCAATTCTTGGCAATTTTTTTCTAGTGTAAGTAGAGCTGGGGTCTTACTCTTACCCTTGCTCAGACTGGTCTCAAACCCCTGAGCTCAAGTGAACCTCCCACCTCAGCTCCCAGAGGGCTAGGATTACAGGCCAATGGCCTGTCATTGAAAACACCTGTTTTTTTATACCAGCCCAAGATTAGAAATCTTAACCCTTCAGGCCAGTAGAAGCTACCTTTGTTGTTGGTAGGCAGGACTCTCCTTTAAAAATATGAAGATCCCCAGTTGCTCGGGAGGCTGAAACAAGAGAATCGCCTAAGCCCAGGAGTTGGAGGTTGCTGTGAGCCGTGTGACATCATGGCACTCTACCGGGGGCGATAAAGTGAGACTCTGTCTCTACAAAAAAAATAATAATAATATATATATATGAAAACCAACTAGGTGGAAACAGCCTCTGGAATTCACTAAAGTGAATCCAGCCTGTCCATTTCCACACCCTGATTGTTGGCCTGATTCTCTGTAGCCCCAAGATGGATATCGGATGGTGCAGCAATTCCAGTTCCTGGGCTGGCCAATGTACAGGGACACACCGGTGTCGAAGCGCTCCTTCCTGAAGCTCATCCGCCAAGTGGACAAGTGGCAGGAGGAATACAACGGTGGTGAAGGCCGCACCGTGGTGCACTGCTTGTAAGTGCTGGCCAGAGGGCGCGCTGGGCTCGGAGACACCAGGCCCACTCACTCCGCCTCCTGTTCCCCTGACTTGTTTCACTGTGAATGGGGAGGAAAGAAGCAGGTCTGGGTAAAGGGAGAGTCAGTACACTCAAGGTTCCGGTGGCTTTTCAGGCAACAAGATCTGTATATTCGGCATCTGGATGGCATATCATTGCTGTAAAAACAAGCACTGACCCTGTGATTGGGACACCTCTGTCCTGAAAAACAACAACAAAGAAACAAACCAGGGTGGATTCAGGGGGCTCTGAGTGGTTCTTGAGAGTTTTCAGGAATTTTCTGAGCTGTTGTTAAACTGTCAGTAACCTAAGATCATCCACAGTAGAGGCAGCTATACCTTGAAAACCATCAAATACTGAAAATTAGGGCTCCCTCCCCGCCAGCCAGAGCTGTGTAGCAGTCACATCACTTGATTATTCTATTGGAAATCATGTCAGAGGCTTCGGGGGAACCGTTTTTTTTTTTTTTCTTTGTAGATTTTAGGAGAGATTTTTGCCAGGGAATGTCTATATTGGGAGGCTTCAGTTAGAGCCAGTGTCTCCAGAGTGTCATGTCTAGGCCTGCAGTTCAGCAGGTGGCACCCACCCTACCTGCACACTGACAGTTGTTTATAGAGCTACAAAATAACCTCAGACATGCAAACGAAAACCACCCAGGCCACACCCAAACCCATTAAATCAAAACCTCTGAGAGTGGGATGCAGATGTGGATTTTTTTAAAACTCTTGGAGCAGTGGTTTTCAACCTTTTTTATCTCACAGCACACTTGAACCTATAGTTAAACTTCAGCAACACACTTAAATTATGTTGATCAGAAGCAACAAAAATAATATACTTACTGTGCTTTGACATTCTTTTGAAAATAATTAATAATCTGTAAAAATGTTCGCAGCACACCAGTTGACGATCACCGGGGACTCAGATGATTTGGGGCTTTTGAGACAGTAAAGTTGAGAGCCACTGAGCAGAGAATGCCGCGCTTTTCAAAGCACTTCTGCCTGCATCTGCTCCTTGGCAATGATGCGTAGCCAACCAGCCAGCAAGAATTGGCTTAATGGAACAGACAATTCAAAAGTCATGGCAGTTAAGGAAGTTGGTTAGAGGATTTGTGGCAATTTAAAGTGTAAGCGTATGAGTATGGAGTGTCATTAGAATCACACAGTGAGATCTCTCCCGGGTTGAAGGAAACATAAAGTTTTACCCTGAGCAGATCAACCCCAGTTGAAGTGGCCACCTTAGCTAAGGGCACAGGTGCTGTCCACTAAGAGCCCAGATCTCGTGCAATGCCTACCCAGGGCCTGCAGAGCCTCCCTAGAAGCCCTCAACTCTGCCCTGCTTCTCTGCTAATCAAAAATGGCAGTGTCTCGTCTGCAGGAAACTGGTATTCCTTTGGAAGGAGTTTAGGAACCTACTCCTGGGTGTCCTGAACTTTAAGTCCCAATATTTTGTCCTCTGAAAAGCATTTTATTAACTCAGCCTTCCTCTGCTTACTACTTCCCTCTTCCTTCTCATGGACTCAGAACTGTAAAAACATCTCTACCAAGAAAATGCCAAAAAAGAATTAACAATACAGATCCCCACATTTATTTCTCTAAGCCAGATATGCCCTGTGATTAGAATAGGCCAAGAGAGTCCCCACTCTGAGATATAGTCCCAGCACAGAAAATGGACATTTTAGTTCATTTGTATTAGATCTACCATGCTTCTCTAAAATAGTAAAAAAGCAATTTACAGGTAAAACCCCACCAGCATCTGGAGACCATAACCAAGCACCAGCACCAAGACCCTAACGTAGCTTACTCCCTGGGATTAGCAGCGTCTACCAGGGCCGAGGCTTTAACCCACAGGGCAGAGTTACTAGGGACTAGAGGACCGACCTGAGGGGAAGATGCAAAGCCCCCCAGCCGCTACCCCGCTTAGATGACACTCTTCCAGGAGACAGCTGTGACTCTAAACAGCTGCGTCAGGTCCCTGTGACCGCAGCAGCAGCCAGCTGTCCAGTAGCAGTGGTCAGCGTTGTTTCTGCCCTGTCATCTTTCTGTGCAGTGTCTCCTCCCATCTCTCTGGTGAGAACTTTATTTTGTTTGTTTGACAGAGTCTCCCTATATCACCCTCGGTAGAGTGCTATGACATCACAGCTCACAGCAACCTCCAGGTCTTGGGCTGAAGCAATTCTCTTGCCTCAGCCTCCCAAGTAGCTGGGACTACAGGCTCCTGCCACAATGCCTGGCTATTTTTTGTTGTAGTTGTCATTGTTGTTTAGCAGGCCCGGGCCGGGTTTGAACCCACCAGCCCCAGTGTATGTGGCCGGCGCCCTAGCAGCTGAGCTACAAGCACCGAGCTGAACTTGACTTTTCCTTGGAAGCTGTCCTGCGAAAGCCCCGTGGTTTCCTTGGGCCAGCCCCTCACACTCTCAGCACCAGGGCAATGGGAGACCGAGGCCTGGTGGACATGTTTGTTTTTATTTACATTCGTAAATATGAATTTAAGAGTTTTCTTTATCTGTAATAAATGAAATTAGTTTAAATTCGCGTCCTCTAGTACTATCCAGGAAAGGATGCTTTGAATCCACTGTCATATTCCTCTCTGCAGCAAGTGTGAGATTCAGCATAGCGTAGCGCCACCTGGTGGCTGCAGGCAGACTCCTGCCCGAGACCCAGACCTGCAGGCACTGAAGGTTTCCTTGAGAGCCACAGGTACACGAAAAGGGAGTCATATTCTTTGTACATGTCTTCCAGCTAATAAGACCAGAATCAATAGGTAGAATTAAGATGTCACTATTTTGCAAGTGTTTATGGAAATAATGAATTAGACACTGGTCATCAGCAGCTGCTGAAGGCATTAGATGAAAACTGATGGGAAAAGTAAAATAATGCTAGTCCTAGAGCACAAAACAGGAACAGAGGCGTACACCTCAGCCCCACCTGATTTACAACACAGATCCCCCTGCAACTTGACTGCAGGGCAGCGGGGAAGGCTGCCTGGGCACACGGCAGGCAGGAATTTTTTCCAAGTGTGTCAAAGACCAAAAGGTAAAAAGCGAACCAACCAAGCTTCTAGAAGCAAGCATAGGAGAAAATCTTCATGACCTTGAGGACACCTGACACTAGCCAAAAAGGAAAATATTAACAAATTGGAGTTAATTCAAATTAAGCCCTCTGTTCATCAAAAGGTATCAATAAGAATGAAAAAGGAAGACAGCAGGAAGAGAGTTTTGGGTACACCTGTCTAACAGAGGACACAGCCAAAAAGTCTAAGAAGCGCTGCAAGTCAGCAGGAAAGACGGACAACCCAGGTCTTGAACAGGAAAAAAACGTGATGGGTACTTTATGTTTTTATCAGAAAAAAAGCAAATAAGCATCAAAAAGGTATTCAACGTTCGTTTTTAGGAAAATACACATTAAATCCAGTATTAGCTGCCTCTGCATAGTCACTAGACTTCTAGGCTGAAATGTTAAAGACAAGCATAAATGATAATTCCCAGTGTCAGTGAAGCTGCAGAGTGACTGGAACTCTGTTGCATTGTCAGTGGAAGTAACTTTCACACAACCATTTAGACGGCTGTTCACAGCATCCTCTAAAGCTGAGTATCCATACACTGAGTGCACCTGCTCTTAGATGAGTGACTACCAGATGAGTCGTGTTCCTACTTGTAGCAGGTTTACTCACAGTAACTAAAACGTGGAAACAGCCTGAAGATCCATCAACTACTGGATAAATTTTACATTTAGTATATTCATTCAGTATATTTGGTCTTAACATTATAAAAGAATAAACTACTGATACAATGGGTGATTCTCACACAGATAATACAGAGTGAAATAAATAGACTCAAAACAATATACATTTCGTGGTTCCATTTATACAAAGTTCAAAAACAGGCAAAAGTAATGTATGACGCTGGAAGTGACAACAGATGCCCTCTGGCAGCGTTGACTGTGTTTCCAAGGAGGGAATGGTTCTAAGCTGTATGTACTTGTAGAGATTAACTAAGATATCTACTCACCATTCATGGATTTTATTTAAAAAGCTTATATGGAGCTGTATGATGGACTGATCAAGCTGGCATCCAAACAGAGTTACCAATATCACAGAACAAGGGACAGACAGATTTTGTGCTTGCTTCCTAATGAAAGTACACTCATAAGGTATCCTGATCTAAATGAGTAAATAGATTCTAAATTCTAATCAAGCCCTGAATCTAACTACCAACGTACAGAAAACACAGGGTAGAGAGCAACATGTTCGATGCTGTCACAGAGTTACAATGGATGAGAAAAATCCAGACTGTTGGACTCTCTCCAAGACAGATGACCCTATTTCCTCAACAAATTCGCAAGGAAAAAAAAAAAGCACAGACGAACTAATAGATTAAAATAAATCTGTAAGGAGTGGCACCTGTGGCTCAAACGAGTAGGGCACCGGCCCCATATGCCGGAAGTGGTGGGTTCAAACCTGGCCCCGGCCCAAAACTGCAAAAAAAAAAAGTTTATAAAATAAATCTATAAGACTTAGCAACCAAATACAGTGTGTTGACTTTGCTTATGTGTAGATTTTTTTTATTTAAAAATAGAACTGTAAGAAATTTGAGAAATTGGAACAATGACTAAAATCTGATTAATCTTTGATAATATTAAAAGAATAATGTTTATTTTACATGTGATAGTGATATTGGGCTTTAAAAAATAAAACTGAAAAGGTCACTTCTCCCCCTGGAGAAGAGGGTGACCGTAGAGCTGGTGCACGAAAAATACAGGATGAGCCTGGAATATCATGTGGTGCTAGGAGGTAGTAGGGAAATGCTACAAGTAGGCAGCCTCGTCAGAAGAGAACACAGGAGCTACGCGATGGAAATCCTAATGGCCAAAGCTGGAACAATTTGAACAACAAAATAAATACTCACAGAATAAAATTAAAATGTATAGGTTCACAATGACATGAATAAATAGTAAGTTAAATAAGCAAATCATTTCATTGGGGTGGGGGAGGTAGCTCTTTCCTATGATAGCAGGTGGGGGGAGAGTGAAAAATAGAAACTCAGCAGGAAGCAACACCCACAGGGATTATTAATTGTTACAGACAAGATTCACCAACAGATGTCAACATCAGTGGGCAAAAGTTGAGGAGAAACAAGATATTTGCATAGTCCCAAAGTATCTTCCCCCAAGATATTGATTAACTGCAAAGAGAAAGATAGTAGCTGTGCAGTGAGAGAATCCGGAAGATACCGTCTTCATGAGTGGGCAGGGCTGACCTCCTGGGAGTGAGACAGATGGGCACCCTGAACCCTTTCTGTGGTTTTCTTGCTAAAATGTCTGACGTTGTTCCCAATCATCAGAAAACAGCAGACAATCCCATATGAAGGGAGAGTCTACTTTCATACGTCATGACTTCTCGAATTGTGGCTGGGACCGTGGCTCCTGCCTGGCTCTGCCTTCGCCATCTGTGTGTGACTGACTGGCGCATTTCAAGAAGGACAAGGAAGGAACTGAGGAACTGCAGGTTGGAGGAGAGTAGGACAACGGGCAAGTCAAGGCAGGGTGGGACCTTGGTTCGTGTCCTAGGCCAAAAAAAGGACGTGAGTGGACAAACTGGTGAGATCTGGCTAAGGCGGACAGCTCAGACGATAGATCGTCCAAGCATTGCTTTCTTGTGCTGTGGGTCCGTGAAATGTTCACAGAAGGGAAAGTGGCTGTACAAGGGAACTCTCTATGACTATTTCGGCAACATTTCTGCATATCCAGAATGAGTTCAAAATAAATGGTTTTATTTAAAAAGAACCTTTATGTTTCAGAGGAAAATAATGAAATACTAATTGACTATTTTTTTTTTTTTTTGGTCTTATTATTAGTTTAAAAACATGAAACACTTCACAAATTTCTGTGTTATCCTTGCACAGAATACTAATAGACTTTTTAAAAGGCCGTCGTGCCTCCGAACATAGCCCATGTTCTTCATACTAGTTTTCCCGGCAGAAAACTGGGTGAGCTGTGTGTTCATGGAGAATTCTCTGCCGTGGGCAGAGAACATGGATGAGGTTCTGCATCCAGTGACATAGTCCAGGGCTGAGGTGAAGGGGGGACAGGATCTCCAGTCAGGGTCCTGGAGCCACACCTCTTGGGCCACACCCAGGGCCCCTGATATGTCGCATTTGCTGTCATGGGAAGGGTCAGCACAGGTGTGGGGTGCACCCGGACGCAGAGCCCTTCACCTTACTGGTTCACCAGGGTCCAGGTGGCACGTGTGAGGTACGGCGGGAGGGCAGCTCAACCTTGTCGTTTCTCTCATGGCAGGAATGGAGGAGGCCGCAGCGGGACGTTCTGCGCCATCAGCATCGTGTGTGAGATGCTCCGGCACCAGAGAACTGTGGATGTGTTCCACGCCGTAAAGACGCTGAGGAACAACAAGCCCAACATGGTGGACCTCCTGGTAGGAAGCCCCTCCCTGCTGCTCAGCCCCCAGCTTTGCACTGACAATGCTTCACAGAGGGAAAGATGCATTTGCAAAATCAGGATCTGATCATTGCTGATAGGACGTCCTTCCTTCTTCCCTTGCTCAACCTTCTCTTACTCTCTCTTTCCCGAGGAAACTTGGTCTCAACGCATACAAATGTGGGAGTGGTCAGAACCCGCAAGTGAACATCCTTATTAATTCCCTTCCTGGCAGTGCCTTCCATGTGGCTGAGTGCTTAGTCTTCCCGGAGAAGAAATAATCACAGCACGTGAAATGCCAGATTTTCAAATTATATATTTTATAAATAGCTTAATCGCCTAATATTTATCAAAGCTGTGAATTTTAGTTTGACATCTAGAGTACTGCATGTAATTATGGTGGCCATATCTGAGAAAGGATTAAAGCAGTTGAGAAACAAAGGGCTGTATGCAATTATTTCCTTAGAGGATTCTGTGAAATGTCTTATGTGGCACTCTTAAAATGCCAACCACCATGACTCAAGAATAGTGGAATAGCTTACAGGAGGAAGCTTTTTAGATTAGGCTTTTGCACTTCTCTGTGCATGGAAGAAGGATCTGAAAGGAACAGGGGGACTCACCCAGGGCTGGGGGGAAGGCCAGGGGAGGGGAGAGGGAGGAAGAGATGGCCAATGGGGACAAGCTGAGAAGGCCAGCGAGCCCAGGTCCACAGCATCACAGCATTGGGGTTAAAGTTTAAAAGTAAAATAAAGGGACAAAATAGAGAGTCCAAGCCCAAGCTGCATCTGAGGAAGTCACCCTGATCCCCAGTCTGAGGAGGTAAGATGGCCGTGCCTTGGGGTGGCTGGTAACAGTGGCCAATGACAGCCAGCGCCCGGACACAGCCAAGTCCCACTTAGCCCAAGACCACTCTCCCCAGACACACATCTCAGGCTTGAGAAGCACGGTTGCTGGTGTTGGAATTTGGAGGGAAGAGGCAAATCAGGCCACATGTGCTCTCAGAACTGTCATCAGGGAGCATGGTGGCTTCTAGGAGGAGCAGGAAGCACTGTGCCCCCCACACTCCTGTCCTCTCTTCCCTGCCCCCCATCATGAAAACCCAAATTCTCCTCTCAGCTCTGGGACTAGTTCTAGTCAGGTAACTTCAGACCTATTAGCTGTGCCCTGTAAGTGCCCTTAGGCAGTCCCTTCACGCCCTTTGGGTTTAGTTTTGTAAACAGAGACAATGTGAGCTTATTGAAGTGCCCTGGAGTACAGAGATAGTCTGGGTGTTTCAGAAACAGCAAAGGGGCCTGGGGCGGTTGTTGGTAGTGCTGGAGACTGCAGGGTTCCCGCCTTCTGTGCCCGACAGAAGGGCTCCCAGGGTACCTGACCCAGGAATGAGTTTTCTGTGGAAGGGCTGAAAGGCTCGCTGGCGTGTTCCACTGGGGGGGGGGGGCTTCACTGGAATTCTCTCCCTCCCTGGAACCCCACCACCATGGCATGGCCAGTCTTCTGGATGAGGCAGTTGGGAACACAGCCAGTGAGTGGTGGGGCCTGAGTTGAGGCAGAAACAAATGTATGAATTAAAACACTGACCATGGCAGCACCTGGTGTTTAACTTCACCATTTTAGAAACAGATACACAGCCTGTACACCTTGCCTGGTATATGGACAAAGCTGACCTTGATAGAAAATATCATTTCACAGTTGCTGCAGCCTGAGTTAGGCAGATGCTTCCTAGCCCTTCCTCTCAGAGGTCCCCAAACTGTGGCCCGCGGGCCACATGAAGCAGTGTGATTGTATTTGTTTTTTTACTTCAAAATAAGGTATGTGCGGTGTGCATAGGAATTTGTTCACAATTTTTTTTTTTAACTATAGTCCAGCCCTCCAACGATCTGAGGGACAGTGAACTGGCCCTCTGTTTAAAAAGTTTGAGGACCCCTGTATGCCTCCATCTGCAGCTTCCATCACTCACCAGTCTTTATGGGCAGGAGTGATGGGTTTTTTCCCAAATCAGTTGTGCAGACTACAGGACAGGGGTGATTTTTCATAAAATGAATGGAGACTTAGGTGGCTGGGCCGGGAGGGAGCCTGTGGTCCCAGCCCACTGTTCTATAATAACTTAGGAGTTTCTCTAGTTACGTGAAATTCTAACAGAGGAGATGAGACCCCTGGACGCCCAGGCCCCCAAAGTCACCTCCAGTTGTAGGAGAAGGTCAATGTCTGAGAAATGTATAGGAGAGTTTTGCAGGTTCCTAAAAAAACCATCTGATAAATCTGTCATGGTGATAGATAATATCCAGTGACCAGAGAAAAAATGTCACAGTGCTCTTTTCAATGGGTTTCAGTCTGTTTGAAGCTTCCAGAATGGAACAGGAGCTCTTGTGGTTTATTTTTGGCTATAAGTACAATTTCTGCTTAGTTAGGTGTTGATACATATGTGTGTTGGCTGAGGGAATGAATTAATTGAGGTCAGGGTGATAAAGTCTGGTACAATTTTTTTGGGGTGTAACAGGCCATCTGAAACCTGAGTTTGTCCTAAGCACAAAATGTGTTCCTGGCAGTGGACAGGGGCAGTGTATGGCGCGTGAGCGTGTGTCAGCAGCCCTGGGGCCCCTGGGCCTGGGCCTTGCCGGGAGTTTGCAACTGCTACACGGAGGCTGAATCCCCCAGGGGCCCCTTCTGTTCAGAGCAGGAAAATCTGCCTCTGTGCCTCCCTGCCAGGATTGGGGATGCAGAGCGGCTCCGCGTTTCTCTCCACTGCCCTTTGCAGCTCTGATTTTTACTAAATTGTTTCCAACTTTGGAAATGCATCCATTCATTTTGAAGCATTTCTCTCCTCTCCAGGGAGATCCAGAAAGCCCTAAAGATTTATTCCTTTAAATTTTTAGTTTTAGGAGCTTTGTAGAAAAGGCAATGGATTGCCAGGAGGCAAAATAATTTATAACAGAGGACTAGATTTATCCTGTCCAGCAGGGACAGCTGCTGGCCCTTCTTTCGCCCAGCTTCTAAGTTATTCATCTCTTCAACCATCCTCAAGACCCCATCAAAGAGCAGTGCCCCCCCCCCCCAGGGCCCCAGGATGGCACAGGCTTGATTCCCACAACTCTCCCAGTAAGGTCAGATGTGTCCCCAGTGCCTTGGGCACCTTTGAAGTGATGACAGAGGGCGGCTGCTCCCCACCAGCAACCCACCTGCCACCTTGGCCTTCCTAATTTGGCTTTTGAAGTTCCCAGGGCTTTGTCTTAACAGAGAAATAGCCTCTGGGGAACAGATCTTGCCTAGAGAAGCATAGTGTCCCCTGGGAGGTGTTGGAAACTCCCCTCCGCCAGCCTAATGTCTTGCCCAGGAACTGAACACGTGGGGTTGTCATCTGCCCAGACGCTCTCAGCAAGGTCTGGCAACGTGGCCCGTACAGGCAGAAGCACTTTAAATACTCTTCTCTTTTTGAACTGTGTGTCTAGTGGGGACAAAGCAGGGTGCTCTCAGCACATGCAGGGCTAATCCCAGACCGGCTTTCGTGGGAATAGTTCCCAGCCCACCACTATGTGCCTCGTGAGACAGACAACAAGCACATCCTCCCGAAGGCTTGCGAACCTGGCTGCACACGGATATCACCCAGGATCTTTACAAACATTCAGGTCCCTGGGTCCACCTGAGACTCTGGCTCGGGTGATCAGGGGCCTGGCTTCAGGGGTGGAGAATGAAAGCCCCCAGGGGACTCTTGGGTACAGCAAGGTTGAGAACTAGGTAGCTGCTCTAGAGTTTCATGTGAAAGACACCTGAGGAGCTTCCAGAAATCCCGATACCAGGGCTGTGCCCCTGCCCAGTTAAGCCAGAAGGTCCGGGTACAGAACCTATGGGAAACCGGTCCCTTCCCTGCCGTGACCCTACGGCCTGCCCACTACCTCTGCCAGCTCCCTCCAGCCAGATCTGCTGAGCAGTTTCGAGGTGCCCCCTCTGTGACTTAGAGCTGCCACCCAGACTCAGCCTCACTCCCACTTCAGTATCCAAAAAACAGCGTGCTGCACAATGTACCTGTGAAGTGGCCCGGGGCCTGTGGGTGACTCCTGCACAGACAACACAGTCTACTCACTGGTGTGTGCGGACTGCCTCCTCTGCAGCCCTCCTGGTGAAGTGATGTAAGATGAACAGGCTGTCTGTTTGGCTGTGAGTGTGCCCATGTGGGGGGCGGAGGGGTGGGAGTCAGGTGGGGAATCACATGAGCTCAGGTCCCCAAGCAGCCCTTGCTGGCCACATTCGGGGCACCTGGATCCTCTGAGGTCAGCGTCCCCCTGCTCTGCAGGAAGGTTTAGAGTGATGGTTGCTAATGCCCCGTTCCCACCCCCAGGCTCTGCTCTCCCTAAGGTGTGACCAGAGCACCTACCTGCCTCCCACCCTCAACACCAGCAGGGCGTCCAGCTCCCAGATGTCTTGTAGACACTCACCAAGGGATTGGACATCTCTGCAGCCAGACCCATGACCGAGCTGAGCTGCCCCTTGCTGCTCTCTCCAGCCCAGAGAAGACTATGGGTCTCAATAGGGAACTGGGCAAGGATTTTGCATGAGGCTTTGTGAAGAAAGTTCTCCACACATGGTTTAAAGATATTGGTGGAAATACTGATCTTACCATTCTTGTCATAGACACATAGCTGTCTGGCTGAGTGGTGGTGTGAATTTAGTGGTCTCCTTGGTGTAGGCTAGCTGGCCACCTGTCATAAGCTGATGGGGGACCTTGGGCCAAAGGACTCCACCACAATTAGCACGTGGGGGATGTCTCACCCCCCTGGCAGGGCCCCAGTCAGCAGGATTTTTTCAGGTGAAGGATCTGTCAGCACAGGATCCAGCCGAAATTGTGAAATTTGTGTTAGTTTCAAAAAGCAGGGGCTTCAAGTCGGGATACGTCGCCCCAGGAGAGCCGTGTAGGGAATTCTCTTTGAATCTTCTTAGGAGCTGAAGGGGTGTTTAAAGTGCCCACGCCAACCACTGATGGGCAGCCTGTCAGAGCCCAAGCCTCCAGGGAGGCCCCCACCACAGCCACTGGCCTCCTGGCCACCTCACCAGGCCAGCCTGATGCTTTCAAGAGTAGCCTCAATTTTCAGCCTTCTGTCAGATTTCGTGGGGATAAGGAGCGTGGTCTAGCCAGCTGTCGTCGCCCAAATTGGGAGACCTTGGGAACAAGGCATGCATGTTCTATTCTTCCCTGAAGCACAGGATGGCTCATGTGGCTTAATTATACTGTTCAAAAGCAAGTTCCTAATAATTATAGCAAGTGAGCTAAGAGAGGAAATCGCCAAAGACAGGCCTGTACCTGGTGATCAAGGGCAACCAGTTTCCAGGGTAGGAAGATTTCAGGCATTTACCCAGGTGCTTGGGGGAGGGGGGAGGACGTGGCAATTTACCGTGTTCCTTCTTCTTCCCTTTATTTTTCTGATTCAGAAACCAGTCATCACAGAATCTGCGGGGATTGGCAGCTTGCTTAGGAGAAGGAAGAGAAAGAGGAAGAATTCATTTTGAAAATTATAGTCATGCCTGAGACAGGGCAGTTTGAGTGACTTCCAGGCATCGGCTCCTTAGCAGCAAAGTGGAAAATCTCTCCTGAGTTTCCAGGCCTGTGTTATGGTCTGAGGCCAGTAGCCACTTTGTTCCCCACTAGATGCGTTTGAACATGTTAAAAGCATGGTTTGTAGTAGTCACTGAGATTAAATGCACAATTAGGTTTGTACAAAATCTTTTTTATTCAATAGGGATTGGATCTCTTAGATTCCCCTGGAGGGGAAATGTCCCTGTGATTCACAGAAGCAGAAGGAGTGACAGGAGCACCTTGGCCTGGTGATCTGATGGTGTGGCTTTTTAGAATCTTGACATTCGGTTCATTTCTTTTAAATGTTCTGAAAATAAAAGTCTCAACTCCTAAAATAATAAATACTGGCATATGCATCAGAAATAAAATTTTGCCTGGGGAAAGTAATAATTTTTTTGGTTCAAGAGTTAAAAAAAATAAAAGCCACTTCTGCGTTTATTGTCATGGGTATGTGCATGAAAAGAGAGTCTGGGGGAGAGATGTGGCAAGCTGGTAGAACACTTGCTATTTGGAAGATGAGATAGTTCAAAGAATGCCTTCTTACATGTCATCAGACTGGCTTTAAAGGTCCACTGGTTCCTAAAGTCTCAGAATTCTAGATTGGCAAGGTTTTCTGACCAGAAGGGAACTCAGTTGCCAGTATCTCGGGGCAGATAATAGGACCCTGGGTCAGTGAGGAGCCCTCAGACCCAGGAGCCCCGAGGAAGTGAGTGCACCAGGAACATGTAGGTCTCCTTTCCCACATTAGATCTGCCCAGTTCCAGTCCCCACCCCACCACAGGCAGGAGTCACAGTTAAAATGAGCAATATTTTTCTATTAGTGATTTTTTAAATAACAGTTTTATTGAGATATAATTCACATACCGTCAAATTTCCCCTTTTCAAGTATGCAGTTCAGTGGTGTTCGGTATATTCACACGTTATGCAACTGTCTTCACAGTCTAGATGTCCATTTCCCCCAGCAGAAACCCCATACCTGTTAGCAGTCCCTCCCTGCTCCCCCTTCTTCAGCCCTGGCGACCATTCATCTACTTTTGGTCTTTTTTCACATTCTGAACCTTTCATATAAATAGAATCGTCAATATGTGACCTTTAAATCTGTCTTCTTTCATTCCGTGAATTCGTCCATGCTTCATATACATTCATGTTATAGCATGTATTATATTCATTCCCCTTAATAGCCAGAATTAGCCTATCTCGTGGCTAGACTACATTTTGTTTTTCCAGTGGCAACCAATGGACATTTGTGTTATTTACTCTTTTTTGTCTTTTATGAATAATGCACCATGAACATTTGTGTTCACCTTTTTGTAAGGGCATCTGTTTTCAGTTCTCCTGGGCATATGCCTAGCAGTACAACTGCTAGGTCTAGTGCAATAACTTTTTGAGGGGCTGCCGGACTGTTTTCCAAAGTGGCTGCACCATTTTATTAATACATCCCCGTGAGCAGTACATGAGGGTGCCAGTACTCATGTACTCACAGCCTCACCAACACTTGTTATTGTCCGTCTTTTTATTTTAGCTTTCCTGAGGGTGTTCTGCTCCTGACTTTTAATCCTGTGGCTCCTTCAGACTATTGAAATGATCTGTTTGTTCTTCACTTCTACATTGTAAGCTGCTGGAGGACTGAGACTGTGTCTTAAAGTTCCCAGTCTTTAGCTTTAGACATTTATTGATTTGAGTCAAATGCTATAAAATACACAATTTGCTGTCATTTATACATGCAGCCACCATTTGACTCTCAAGTGTGCATGGGGTTTTGTGCCCGCGAGACAGGTGCATTATACTGAGAGGGAGGCCCTTCAATAAGTAGGTTGACTGTTATTTATTTCAAGAACACAACATAGGTGAAGAAAAGGAGATTTCAGTCACAAACTAGGAGACATATATAAAAAAATAGTGGAGATTTCTTTTCAACTAATTTGGCAAAAGCAAACCCAAAATGTACATTTCCTTGGTTGTAGCCAGTACCGAGACCTTAGTGCTGAATCTGGTGTGTTGGCAAAGCTCATCTCCTCCTAAAGTGATGAGAGGCCCTTGTTGCTGCTGAGGCCTGTCCCAGGCCTATCCCTGTCAAGTGGCAGACAAAGCTGTCCTCAAGCCCCTTGTCCCTCTGGTTTGGTTCCATCAGCATACTGCAGACATGCAGGTACAGATGGCCCAGGGACCACACCTGGGCTGGCACTTTTTGTGGGGCTCGCTCAGGCCATGCTCCTTGACCTGAGAAGGCTGTGCCTAAGATAAAAGAATTTACCGCCTGATTCAGAGCTGGTCTGTGGTTCCAGAGGATTCTGAACATTTCCCCATCTCTACCTTTCCTTGTCCTGCTGTCTCTACCTAGAGTGCCTGTTTAACCCCAGTTAGGATGGTCACATACGTTACCACCCCAACCAGGGCATTCTTGAGAGTGAAAGAGGATGTTCCTAATAATTATACCAGGACAACGGGCAGAAGCCAGGACTGGGTGAGGCAAACCAAGGCCCGTAATCCCCTCTGCCAACTCCACCACAGTCCTGCCCTCCAGGGAGGGTGCCATCTGTCACCCACTCCCTGCTGCCATCCTTTCTGCAAAGATATGCTCTCCCTGCACGGAGCCCACAACATGTTAGGGGACCATTCTGCCTCCTGCCTTGTCATCGAGTCACCTATCTCACATTCCTCACTGTGTCATGGGCTTCTCAAAATCAAGGACCAGGACCAGGGACTTGGACTCAAGAGGTGCTCACTGAATTCTCATGAAATGAAAATTCATGAGTCCTGCAGACTGAAAAGCCAAAGTAGAGTTGGCACATGAGTGATGCATCACCTGGGGCCCAAGGGCCTTGTAAGAGCACATGGCAGAGGTGTCTCCTCAGGCTGTGTCTTTCCTTCTCCCTTTGACTTTCCTGTACAAACCTCAGGATGTTGCTATGTAGGGTGTGGACCAACGTGGACAAGGATTTCCAGTTGTCCAGAACGTTCTAGGAATTCTAACGCATATAGAGAGCAAAATACCTTTCATCAGACCTTTGGGGGGAGCAGCTGCCAACAGTAAATATGTTTAGGGTTCAGAGCTTTGACTCTCAGATTCATTTCTAATTCATACCCTTACCAGTTTGATTTCTTCCAATTAAGGCCCTAATCTACCATAATTGCTTTAATAGAAACAGCATTTAGAGCTGATAGAGCTGACGTTCTCCCCCTTCTTCTGTTTTCTAGGATCAGTACAAGTTCTGCTACGAAGTGGCCCTGGAATACTTGAATTCGGGCTGACAGCACCAGGAGTGACACAGACAAACCCTTTCATGCCACAAAGCCGAGGTGGTCCCTGGTGTTTGTGCAGAAGAGATGAAGACTTCTCAATATGCTTATTTTGCTTTGCATAATTGGCTCTTTTTAAGAGCCCAAGAAAGTATTTATAAAGCTGCTTGCACTGCCCAGTTCCCGTACTGCAGCTGCCTGGCAGACACGCGCAGCCGCCCAGCACTGTCCTCCCCGCTGCCCGTTAGAGCAGCACAGACATCTGGCAAATCCAAGAGCACAATTATATTCTTATGAAGGAATTTGTACCTTTGGGGTATTATTTTGTGGCCCGTGATCCTTTGTTATCGTTACAGCCAAGCGTGTGTTTTTGTTCTATGGAGAATGCTACCTGGCATTATGATAATATATTATTTTAGGTATTTGTATTTTAACATGTCGCATAATATATGCTTCTGTAGCTTTCCAGGACTAACGGATCAATGTGTAATGAACAAAGATAAGTCATATGAGTTACTGTTTCTATCAGATTTGTATCGTTTCCAAAGGAAAAGCTCGGGAGGACTCATTTCAAAAATGCAGAACTCAGCGATGAGATTCACGGATCCAAAGCTTTTCCACGTGTTTATATTGTAAATATTTTTGATTTCATCAAATTATTTATTCATTAAAAAAGAAATTTTTGTGAAGCACTGTGAGTGACAATCATTTTTACGAAGCCCTGGAAATGACTTGCTGTATGATGTTACTTTGTGTGAATTCTCAATAAACGGTGACTGTGAGCCGTGGTGGTGTGTTCCTGGTGTCCCAGCACTTGGGTGTGGGGGCTGAAGTGGCCACGCCTCCCTGGGACAGAGTGCAGCTGGGCCTGTCTGCCTGGAGCAGCAGGGTGGACGGGGGGGGGGGGGGGGGTGGGAGAGACCTTTAGTGGGTGACAGCTCTGGGCCCAGCACGGCCCCTACCCTGGTCCTGGGGAAACACGCCACAAATGTCCACAAATGTGTGAATTCCGAGCTGGCCGGCCTGGGGCCGGTGCTGGGCAGGGCCATGCTGCCTAGGAGCAACTCTTCCTTTCCCTGTGTCACCTCCGCCAGTGGGGAATAGTATCTGTCTTCTCCAGGCCTCCTTCAAAGCCAAAAATTGCTGAGAGGACAATTTTTAGAGGGTCGTAGAAGCAGAGCACAGGACACAGAGAAGGGAACGATGGCTGTGAGTGGAAAGACCTCAGCAGGGCAGCTCGCCCACACCAGCCAAGGGCTCCGACCTCGAACACGGAAAGCGGGATTGCCAGGGACATATGGCTTAAATTTCAACTGGGTTTCAGGCTGTGGTGAATGATTACCAAGAGCCAATGGAGATGAACCTCTGTCACACCCCAGTTCTGTGCGGACCCGGTTCAGGCACCTTCTTGTGTGGCAGAAGGTCCCACAACATGATCCAAGTACAGTCATTGATCCCCCCTCACTGTTGAAGAGACTCAGCTTAGAAAAGACCAAATAATTTGTCCGAAGTCACACCAGTAATAGATGCCAAGTGCCCTCAGAGCTCATGGGAGGTGAAGGGACAGCCCATGTCACCCTGCTCCCTGATTACAGCAGAGCGATGTGATAAAGCCCACTTGTGCCAATACAGGGACTGGCCCCACCACCCACGGTGGAAAGTAGAGGGGCCTGCAGGTATTACTCCTGCCTGCTCTGGGCATCTTGGTGACAAGGATGACAGGAGTGGAGGTCATCACCTGGAGACTGAAGTGGACCCTGCACCTTAGGCCTCCACTGCTGTGCTGTACTCTTGACAAATCCACATGCCTCTGGTTGGTACAAGTTTCCCCAGGTCCCTCCTTAAAGTGGTGGCTCTGCCCACTCGCAGGAAGGGCCAATCTGTACTGGATTCCTCACACTCGAGGCCTCCCAGAGGATGGTCCTCGCCGCCCACCCACTTCTCTTCAGTAAGCTCCCATGGGGGTAGGAAGCTGCTCCTGTCTGCACCTCTCCAGAATGAATCCTCCAGGACACACGCCCAGGGATGAGCACGTGTGGCCCAAGCCAGGGATTGTGGGGAAGCCCTGGGCTCTGTTCCCTCAACCTGGGTGAAAAGAGAAGTCATCTCAGCATGGCACTGAAGTGACCTGCGATTTGTGAGTCTAATGACACTGCCCATTTTCCAGGCAATCCCGACATCGTCAAACCCTCATGTCACATGGAACCCAGTAGTTTCCTCTAGACCAGTGATTTTCCACTGGTGTGCCACTGATCTTAGGTATGCCATGGAGATTTTTAAAGATCATTAATGAAATTATTTTTGAAAGAAGTTCAAGGCACAGTAAGTATATTCTATGTTTTACTCTTTTTTAAAAAAAAATCAACAGAATCTAAGTGTACCATGGAAGTTTAACTATAGGTTCAAGGGTGCTGTGAGATAAAAAAGATTGGAAAACACCCCTCCAGACTTTTGAATCTCTTATATCTTTATCTTTCATTTGTTTCACTTCTCAGCAGAAATAGTCATAGAAAAAAAGGGATATTTTGTGGCTTTTTCTGATTTCCCACAATACCTTGCAGCATGATGGAGATCTGTTCCTTGCAGTATTCAGAAAGTCTCTGCCCCTTACACACAACAGAAGCCGAGCACCGGGCTACGAGACCCTCTCTGGTGCTCTGGGCTCGCTCCACTGTGGCGTCCCGAACCTCCCAGACCCTGCAGTGCCTCTGGCTGCCATGAAAGCAGGAAGATCCTGCCCTGATTCCAACAGCGTCCTTCTCTAGGACAATGTCATAACAGCGTTTCCCAGTGCTTTTGTAACATGCCAGCATAGCTAGACGGGACACTTCCAGAATTCCACATCCTATATACTTGCAGCCTGGGTGAGTCTCATTTGGCAGATGCGAAGCAGAAGCTGTATTGTTTTTACACTTGGGAGGTGGAGCAGCTGTGGGCCCAGCTGCTTCCCTGTGTCCCCAGGAGAACCAGCAGATAGGGGACAGGCGGAGCTGCCCCCAGCACTCTCCTCGGGGGACTTCCAGCCTCCTCTGCAAGGTCCAAACTCACAACCATATTTTTAGGTTTTATTAAAGCATCCTAGATGCAGGTTCCAAAATGTGTATGAGTTAACTGCTACTGAACAACAGATTGTCCCGAACTTAGATGCTTAAACAGCAATAAACATTTATTAAATCACACAGTTGCTGTGGGTCAGAAATTTAGGCATGATTTAGCTGAATGATTCTGGCTCAAAGGTCACTCATGAGGTGGCCATGAAAATGCTGGGTCAGGGCCACAGTCGCCTGGGAGCTGCATGGGCTGGGACGTTTCTCAGTAACTCACCCGCGTGCCTGGCAAGGCGGCACTGGCTATGGCAGGAGGCCTCGGTTTCTCCTAGTGTGAGCCTCTCCGTACGGCTTAACATCTCACATCATGCTGCTGGCTTCTCCCAGTGACCCAAAAAGTAGCAAAGCAGAAGCCACAATTCCTTTTATGACTGAACCTTGGAAGTCATGTTCTGTCCTTGCCACAGTATCCTGTAGTTTCAAAACTCAGCCCTGTTCAGTGGGGGCGGGATCTATACAAGGACACAGACAGTAGGATATTAGGGTCACGTAGATGCCCAGGAGGTTGGCTGTCACCTGCCAGCCAGCGGACCTCCCACAGGGGCCAGCACCTTAGTGTGTACAGGCCGGTCCCGGGGGGGCCGGTCAGGACCTCTCATTCCCCCTCTCTGTGCTGCTGCACTGTCTTATCCTCCCAGCTCCCGCCTGACCACATTCCCAGCGTTTGCTCTCATTTGCAGCGTGCCGTAAGGAGGCCTCGTTCTGTTATAAACAAACTTGGTTAACACAGCCTTGATTAGCACAAGGCTCTCTCTCTCCAAACCCCAAAGAAATGTCCCTCTCTGAAACTCATTCTTCCTCATCTCAGATTCTTCCTCGATTGCAACAACTACCCTTCACACTCCCCTCAAGCTAACTGTTGGCCACACCCTGCAGCTTGTCACCTTGAACTGCCACGGCCTCCCCTCTGAAAACCTTTTTTTTTCTTTTCTTTTCTTTTACAGATAAGGTTTCACTCTGTCACTCAGGCTAGAGTATATTAGCTTGATCATAGCTCACTGCAGCCTCAAACTCCTGGGCTCACACAATCCCTGCACCTCAGCGTCCTGGGTAGCTCAGTGCACCCAGCTAACATTTTTTTTTACAGTCTTGCTATGTTATCCAGGCTGATCTTGAACTCTTGGTCTCAAAAGATCCTCCCCCTTCGGCCTCCTGAAGTTCTGGGCACTGGCACGAGCCACTGCACCCAGCCTGAAAACCTTAATAAACCTAACAAATTCTGACCCCAGCCTCTTCAACTGCTAGCTTTCTCTCTTATTCCTTGATCCTTGGTCTTTGAATTTATGAAAATCTCCAATCTGTGCTTCCCCCTTCTTACCTTTTCCCCAGTGATGTGTGACTTCAACCACAGTTTTAGTAACACCCTCCATGCCCTTGGCACCTGAAAGTTCCATCATATCCAGCTACAAATGAACAGTTTTAGAGAAAGCCCTTCTTGGCTTTTAATCCCAGACAATCTAGGGTGGCATAGCCCATATTTACTGAAACAGACAGACAAAAACCTGGAAAACTGTATTTTAAAAACTGGCGTGCAAGATAGGACCTTGATCTCCAAGAAAGAGGCATCAAATTAGGTGACCCATAGGATTGACCTCAGCTTGTGGCCTGGAGAGAATTCCCAGACCGTGGTTGTAGAGAGGGGGAATCAAAGTGGGGCCCCATGTTCTCCCTCACTGAGCAGATGGAGCCCAGGGCTCCAAGTGGGTAAGATTTGTGAGTAAGGGCATCAGAGATGAGAGGCCTGCATAGAGAAAGCGTTCTGAAGATCGTCAGCTAAGTACTGATCAGGATAACCATGGAAGAAAATTACCTGGGGCCAAAGAAAGAACCACCCAAAAGATTAGAGGAAAACATATTTAGAGTTCACATAGGCCAGAGTAGTTCCTGTTTCCCTTGAACAAAGAACACAGGAGGGTTTTAATTCAGTGAGTGGGACAAAATTATCTCTAGGCCAAGTACAGCTGTGGTTTTGCCTACCAAGTAAAGGATAAAACTGTTCCAAGTAACTTAATCACACCACAGAACAAAACTCAAGAACATTTATAGGAATACAAAAATATCCAACACCCAAGAAAGTAAAATTCACAATATCTGCATTCCAATCCAAAATTATAAGGCGGGAAGAATCAAGAGGGCGTGACACAGCGTGAGGAGAAAACCAATCAGTTAAAACTGATCCAGAAATAACATGAGTGATAGAATTGGTAAATCAGTTATTTTATAAGTGATACAGATATTATATTCCAGATGATCGCAAAGTGAAAGGAAACATTTGGCATGTTGGGCAAAGACATAGAAAATGCAAAAACCACCCAAATAGAACTTCAAGAGATGAAAACTATAAAGAGATTTTAAAAATATGCTAGGTAGAGTTAATAGTAGATAAAACTTTGCAGAAGAAAAAGTTAGTAAATGTGAAGACATCCATAGAAACTACCTAAAATTAAACACACAGAGAATGTTGAGGAAGAAAATGACCAGAGCATGAGTGAGCTGTGGGAATTTCAAAGTGGAGAAGAAAGGGAACAGATAAAATATTTGAAGACAGAATGGTCAAAATTTTCCAAGCTGGGAAGAAATTATAAATCTACATATCCAAGAAGGAAGAAGAAAACTATATCCAGGTTCATCGGTTAAATTTCTTAAAACCAATGACAAAAAGTAAACATAAGCAGCCAGAGAAAAGAGTTACCATGTTCAGAGAAGAATAAGAATCATGGCAGACTTATTTTCAGACTCAGTGAGAACCAGAAGACAGTAGAACAGCAGAGTACTAAATGAAATTTTAAAACTATCACCAGTCTACAATTCTATCCTCAGAAAAAAAAATTTTTTCCAAAACAAAGAAATTTGCCAGTGCATAAATTGAAATAATTCATCCCTAGAAGGCCCATGACACTAAAAACAAAGGAAATTATCTCAAATGAATAAAGACCACTGGAGAGAATAATTGAATTAAATAATGAAATTATTTTACTACATTTAATAATTTGAAAATTTTCTTATTTAACTCTTTGAAAGATAAATTGGCTGTTTACATAAAAAATAACAATGCAGTGTGTAGTTTATAACATATATAAGACAGAAGAGTTATGATAACAATAGCGAGAAAGAATGGAAGAAGTTCTGCTGGGAGGTTCTTCCGCTCTATATAAAGTGGCATAGCATCACTCGCAGGGAAACAGTGATAAGTTTAAAATGTACACAAATGCTAGAGCAGCCCCTAAAAACACAGCAAAGAGTAATGATTGCTCAGTCAACAAGGGAGAGAAAATGGAATCTGAAAGAGACTCAATCCAAAAGAAAGCAGAAAAAGAAGGAAAATGGAATAAAGAACAGATGGGACAGATGCAAAAGAGAGAGAAAGATGGCATATTTAAACTCAACTATCTCAGTAATCACATAAAATGTATAATAGGCTAAACACCCCAATGAAAAGTCAGAGATGGTTAGATTAAATTAAAAAACCAAGACCCAACTGTATGGTGTCTACCAGAAATTGGCTTCATACATAAAGAAAAAAAAAAAGAAACCCAATCCAGTTGCTTTGTTTAATATAACAAACTGCTGAGAGCCGTTAGGAATTTTACACAAAAAGAAAAATTACACAAATGGGCATATGTCTTATTGCTGCTATATGTTAATATCCATCTTTCCTTTTCCACTCCTGAAGGCAAACAATCCAAGACTGCCTCACTCAAGCTTCCTATGCCACAGAAATGGCTTTTTTTTCTACTCCATAGGAAAAAGAAACTCTCCACCTTCATATCTATGAATATATTTGTCTCCACACCCATCCTCATCTCCTTTTCCCCAATTTCAGTGAAAGATTAATCACTTCCCTCCTTCAAAATGCAGGTCCTATGAGCAGGAAACATCTCTGAGGCCCCACAGGGATGGAGGGAAGGGGTTTACTTTCTCCCCCCAGTCCCAGGTTCCCACTGCCTCTGTATGTCACACCCCATTCCCCCAAGTCACTAGTCAGGGACCTGAACACTTTGACTACCTTCTAAACAGCTCTCAGATCCACTCTCATCCCTCTGTCCCCCCTGGGACAGCATCCTCTGGTCTCTACCTGGCCTAGAGTGTGATCCTGCCCCTCCCACCCAACCTCCCAGTGTGCACACAGAGTGATCTTTCAGAAAGCCAGATGTGATCCCACCACCCTCCACACCCCCTTCTCTGCCTTTAAGACACAGCCCAGCTCTCCACCCAGCTGTCTGTGGCTGGTCCCCTCGTCCCCGTCCAGGCTCCCCGCTCCTCTGGGGTACGGTCCTCCCACATCTCAGATCTTTCTCCTCTCAGAACACTTACATGTACTCTGCCCTCACCCTGGAACACAACTTTGCCCTCTCTCTTCCTTCACCCCAGGTCCACCCTTCAGCGTCAGCCGGTTCCCTCTCTAGTAGCAGGATGACTCTGAATACAAACTCAGGGCACAAGAGAAGCCTTATTTCAAAATTTTCTTCTAATCAACATATGTCTGACTCCAGCCCCTATCATGCCAGGCTGGAGAAAGCTTAGAGTTCCATCTTTTCTGAAGTTTTCACTCTACCCACCCCTCAAATCATACAGAATCCTGGGGCCTTGTGTAGTTAGGGGCCCCCACTGTCTAGTCTATGTTCATTAGTCTGTCTCTGTCTGTCACCGGCAGGAAACCTCTGTCCAGTCCATGTGGTCATCAGACCTGCAGGATCCATTCTGTCATGGAGCTGCCTGAACCACAGTACATTTGGGGAGGCTGGGCAGCCTGATGGTGGGGACCCTACACTCTGAGTGCAGCGCTTGGTCAGCCTCTGGGGTCTGGCCACCTCCTGGGGTTACAAGCTGGTGCACAGCACCCCCACCTGCTCTCTCCCCAGTCCTGACACATTGTCTCCTTCTGTGCTGCTTCTCCCAGCCCCTCCCCAGGTTAGACACCTGTAACAACCATGTGGATGGGAGGGCCTCAGAGTCAACTTCTGCTCTTCTCCTACCCACAAAGGTCCCAGAGGCCTGGATGTAGACAGCCCCAGTTCCTGCTTCTAAGGGGAAGGGAAGTGGTAAGAAAAAGGAAACGCCAGCCAAAAAAGGTATCCTGGCGCATTCCAGAAAGCCTCCCCAGCCCTGCAGACTTAAACAGGCCTGAGTCTCAGGGTCCCGCTTCTTTCTAACTCCCAGCGCCCCCGTCCCCACCAGACTGGAAGTTCACAGGGCCCTACACAGTGCCTGCCACTTCCTGTTCAGTAGCACAGGCAGAACGAGGGCAGGAGTCAGCACACAGTCGACTTTCTACTCACTTCTGTGTGCACAGGCAAGGCATACACGCTTGGAGAATCTGCTCTGGGTCTGAGAAAACTCTGAAACACCCCAGAAAAAAAAATCTTTGCTCTTATTTGAGAAACTGCTACAAAGTCCTAGAAAGAAAAGAGGAATCAAATATAGGTCTTATCCTGATAGAAAGACAACATTTCAAAAAGTAAAAGGAAACAATCAGAAAACAGCATGTCCTTGTCACTCTGATTTTATTTCTGCTAATGACACAGGATCCTAGGCCTGGATAACACATTCTTTAAAAACAAGACTGTGTGGTACAGTAGCTCACGCCTGTAGTCCCAGCACTTTGGGAGGCTGAGGCAGGAGGATCACCTGAGTCCAGGAATTTGAGACCAGCCTGGGCAGTATAGCAAGACCCCGTTTCTGCTAAAAATTGTAAAATTTAGCTGAACACAGTGGCACACGCCTGTGGTCCCTGCAGAAGACTAAGGTGGCAGGATCACTTGAGCCCAGGAGTTTGAGGCTGCAGTGAGCTGTGATCAGGCCACTGCACTCTAGCCAAGGTGACAGAGTGAGATCCTTCTCTAAACAAAAAAGAAAGGAAGCTGGAAGTGGGTAACTAACCACTGCTCATGTTCAAAATCAACCCTCACTTCAGCTCCAGAGCTTTGGTGGCTCTAAAAAAAGGTCCAGAAATTCTGTGGCAGGTCTCCCTGCAAGAGGGGAGCCTAATCCCTTCTTTCTGAGTGTGGCTGGACTGGGTGACTCACTTCTATGAAAGACAAAGTGGAAGGAAGGTGTTTGATTCCAAGACAAGGCCATGAAATGACAGCTCCATGCTGAGCACCCCTTTGGAGAGCACCGCTTTGGTGAGGAATTGAGACCTCCGACCATCAACCAGAGAGGAATCACAGTCTCAGGCCCCTCTGGGACGTGCATTCCCCACCCCAGGCAAGCACCAAATGACCCAATCCCCAGCCTACACGGTGACTGCAGCCTCACAAGGACCCCGAGCTAGAGCCACCCATCGAGCCAGGCCGATTCCCAACTCTCAGAAACTGTGTGAGATGATTCATGTTTGTTACTTCAAGCTGCCAAGATTAGATTTGGGGTAACTCTGCACCTCTAACTCAGGTTCCAATTCTGGTGTCTATTAGGAGCTTCCAGAAAGAGGTACTTCCAGCCTAGAAATTTAAAGGTGTGGGTCAAAGCTCTTTGTGCAATTTATTCCCCAAAGTGTGATCCAAAACACCTCTGTATTTAGTTTACTATGTATTAGAAAAGTGCTGGTTTTCCACTTTCAGGACTGATGGATTTCTGTGTCTGAGAGGAATTTGTGCAGGGGAAGGAATGTTCACCACTGATTGTAATTCAGGCAAGATCTCATTATTAATCTCAGGAATTTATTAGGCAATTAGCGTTCTTTGAGATATTAAATAATCAACATTGCCCTAAATGTTTATACTTACAACTAATAATTTTAAAAATTGTCTTAGATAAATTTTTAAAATTGTCTTAGAATTGTTTCTTTCACGTTAAATCTGGATGGAAACCACACAGCCCTAAGTTCCTGCCTTGGTGTGTATGACCAGACAAAGTAAAGAGAGCTTTAACTCAGAAGAAGCTGGTTCATGAGGAAGTTAGTTTTGTAGCTTGTTTTAAATTGTTCTTGAAAGACATTGAGTATTGGGAAACCCCTCCTGCTTTAGGGAGCTGAATAAATATCAGATGGCAACAGTGTGAAGGTTGCATTAAGTTCTCTACAGATGTTCAGTGTCCCCCCTGCTGTGTGTCTCTTCAATTTGTCTCTGGTCCCCTAATGGAAGTGGATATTTGTAAAGTCTACCCCAGTGACCTTTTATTAAGCCTCGATGAGTTCATGGTAAACTGTTTGTTTCTATATTTTGTAGAATAATTTGCAGCAAAATTCAATTTCCCTTCTTCCCCACACCCCTCTCCTTCCACTTGAAATGTAAGCTAGACAGAGGCCTTATGGCGAAAGTTGTCATATTAAACTTATCTTTAGAATAATCCTCTCTCACTAGGAACCCAAGCAGATTACATTAAATAAAAAGGAGACTATTTGGGGTAGCTCAGTTATGAAGAGGCAAATCAAGTATTTCCCTTCCAAAAAGTTCCTGGGTTCTAGGAATTGAGGTATCTTTTAAACTAAGATTTTTCTGAGATGACTCCTTTTGTTTGGTGATAACTTTAATAAAGGTCATTTAAGGGATCAGTTTTTTTTGTTTTTGTTTTTTTGAGACAGTCTCACTGTGTCACCCTTGGTAGAGTGCTGGACTGGCGTCACAGCTCATAGCAACTTTAAACTCTTTGGGCTTAAGAGTTTAATTCTTAATTCTCTTCCCTCAGCCTCCCAAGTAGCTGAGACTACAGGCACCTGCCACAACCCTTGGCTAAGGGATAAGTTTTTAAAGACTCCTCAAATGAGACTTAACCATTGGGGGGATTATTGGTTGAACATATCAGTTTATATTGTGTGCTGAGTTACTATCCTATGTGCTGTTCTTGTGTTTTAGGAAAAGGAAAAATAAAATTTCTTCTTTAGTACAATTAATGTGTTTTAAATTTTTAAAAAATTAAAGATTTGGCAATATAAATTTTCCTAATCAATAAAAACCTGGATTACAAACTTAACCCAGCACTTTTAGGCTTTTAACTAAGACCCCAATTCTAACATTAATTCCTTTCAATATTCTAAGATCCTTAAGATGCAAATTGGTCCCACAGAAAAAAATGAAAGATTACAAAAATGACTAATGCCCTTACACCCAAAGCACTTACGACTGTGAGGACACCACGGTTTAATTTCCTTTTTGATCCTCTATGTTACATTCTTTACATTTCCTAATATTTCAGTAACCGTAAGTTCAATAACTGATACTTTATACCTTTGTGGAATTTTGGAAATTTTACCAAACACCAAAGTAAGAGAATATTGTCTCGACCCCACAGGGAGTCGGCAGGCCTTGAGCAGGTGACCTGCTGGTTTTTGGTTAGGACGTGTTTGCACGCACTAAGCCCATGTCAGACCTGAGCCACTAGTCATCAGGGTGAGTTTCTTTTTGTTAGGGAGATGTGCTTGTCATACCGCAGGACCTCTAGTGCCTGTCTCCTTAACACTGGTGTCCTTCCCAGGAATGAAATCATCTTTCAGTTTAGTGCGTGGCCTCTCCTTATTGCCCATTAACTGTGCTTTTTCTTCTGGACTGCTGGAAGATCATGGCACATGTTTCACTGGTATCTCTTTGTAGTTACTAGAGTGATCCAGGCATTTCATTCTTTGAGAAAAGAGAGAGTAAGTTGAGCTTGACTCTTTCTTCTCTTAAGGACATGTGGCTAATTTGTTCCCCCAGAGCACACGTTTGGATGCTCTCCGATTGGATTCTGCGGGACATCGGCAAGGCGCCCCAGCACGGGGCACTTTCCACTTGCGATCCACTGTCCTTGCTCCTGCTGGGGTGATGTGGGCTGACTCGCCAGTTTCACGTCACTCCTTCCTGCTCATGCAGGTCCACAACTACAGCTGGTGAACAGACACATGTTTAACGGCATGAGGACACCAGTCACTCTGGGTTAAGGCCCCCCAATGTCATTATGAATGACTAGGACACCAGTCACGCTGGGTTAAGCCCCCCACACCCACTTCATTATGAATGACTGCATCTTAACCAATTACGTCTGCCATGACTCTATTGCCAAATAAGGTCACATTCGCAGGTTCTGGGGTTATGGCTTCAACATACCTTTTTAGGGAACATAATTCAGCTGTGACTATAGGCCTGTCAGGAAGCTGAGCTCGGCCCCTCAGTCAAGGCCAGCGAGGGCACTGTAACAGGAGTCCAGAGGCACCCATGCCTGTCCTGGGTCCAGATGGGCCCATCAGACCGGCCTCAAACCCACTTTCAGCCTCTGGACTCAATCACAGGGCCCACATCTTTCTCCTTTTGGTCTCTGGAGCAGAATCTCAACCAGAGGATGATTGGCTGATCAGAATTAAAATTGAGAGTGGAAAAAAGTTTGGAAAAAGAAAGAATCATCTTATTTCTAACTTCTGGATTTGTGCCCTTTCAGTCATGGGTGGTCCCCAACACTCAATTTCACTGGGCCCTTCTAAAGTATATTTCGGAAAAGAACAGGACAGCAATTTGCTCCAGCTCCCTTCTGGAAACAGAGCAGAGACTACGTTCCAAAGACCCGAGAGGAAACAAAACCAAACTAGACACAGCCCACTAAGGGAATACTTCCCTGCCTCGGTTTCACCCTTAGTCTGAAGGCAAGCTCAGCCCCTGGCACACAGAACAGGCATGGGGTGCCCTAGGCATTCCCAGGCTATGGCTCCGACCCCCTGCCACCTGGAAGGAGCCCTGAACCTGGTGACACTTCACCTGCAACTCAGCTTTGCCCTACAGGCGCCAGCACAGAGGCCTCTCTGAAATGGAAGGCCCCCCTGAGCTGATGGCAGCTTATGCTCCTGTGCCTATGAGCACCCCTGGCCATGGCACCCTCCTTGCCCCAGCCCCTCCTCAGCCTTGGAGAATGGTGGAGCTGGCAGTCTTCAGGGAGTGCTGGGAAGGAGGCCACAAGGGGAAGGTGCTGGCTGTGGCCTCCTGCCTGCCCCATCCAGGGGCTCATGCTCTGGGGCCCTTTGTGCTCCCCAAGAGTGATAGTGAGACCTGCTGCCCGCAGCCAGCAGAATGCAGGCCCTCTTAGGCAGAAGAAGTCCCACCCAGCCCTGGTCACAGCACCTAAGGACAGATTTTGTGACAGAGCTGTCCCCACATACCTACCGAACCAGGACCACAGGACTAGCCTGGCGGTGGGGGCTGGAGGTGCAGCCAGCACAAGCGAGCACTCAGCCTTGAGCCATCCTAACTGGGACCTCCCTGGGAGGGCAGGTGATGCTGCATCAGGGGGGTTTCTCATGCCCACCTGCCACCTCCACGGAGTGTGTGCCAGGAATGTTAGAAATCAGCCCCCAGTGGGGGGCCAGGACTACAGGACCAGCAACCACCCTCCAGCATGGTGTTGCTGGGGCCAGGCCCCGTCTAGAGCCCTGGCCGACTGGGGTGATGTAGGCTTTCTGGGGGCCTGCTTCCACCTGCATGAGCAGGTACAATTCGGGGACACGTATGTAGCTCTGTGCCTTTCCAGGCAGCCTCACACTCAGGAGCTCCCACCTGGTTAGCAAAGCCTTCTGTGAACCAAAGAGAGCTTTTCCGGGTGCTGGAAACCTGCTGGATTTGGAGCATGTGCGACTCACCCAAGGCAGAACGCTTGGCTTTCTGCACATCTGCTGATGGAATGAAGGGTCTGCATCCATCCACTCATCTTTCACGCTATCTCCACATCTCTGTTTCATAAAACACCAATTTATCGCAAATTACCCTCATTTTAAATTACATATATCGGTTAAAATGCAGTTCACCTTCTGCCAACCTCATTAGCTGATAAAAGCATTAGCAAATTGTTACAGGTCTAAATGACCGTGTAATAGGTATTGGTTTTAATTGTCAGCATTTAAGTGGCCATTGTAACAAGTGTTTTGCTTCATAAGTCAGGTAAGCCCTTCGCTCTCTAAGGAAAAATGCTGGGGACTTGGCTGCTGGAAAACTCGGAGTCCAGTGCGTGGTCCTATGGTGACAGGTAGATAGGACTCTATGATATTTTGACCTTGGCTTCAAGGATATTTTCTGTTTTCCTTTTTTACCCTTTTAAAGGAAAAGAAGTCATTTATCAGAAAGATACCTGCACCCAAATGCTTATCACAGCACAACTCATAATTGCGAAGATATGGAATCAACCTAAGTGCCCATCAGCTGCCGAGTGGGTGGAGGAACCGCGGCTGCGGCATTCACTGCACACCAAGGAGCACTACTCAGACAGAAAAGGGGGTGAAATAATGTCTTTGCAGCATTATTTTTGGAACTGGAGACCATTATCCTAAGAAACATCTCAGGAACGGAACAACAAACCCCCATGTTCTCACTGATAAGTGGGAGCTAACTGATCTGGTCCAACGGTGGCAGGGGCCGTGGGAAGCTCAGAAGAGGGAGGGGCAGGTACAAGGGACACTATTCTGGGGAGGGGTGTGAGGCCCTGAGAGCCCTGACTGCAGCACTATGCAATTTATCCATGTGACAAAACACATGTATCCCCTAAATCTATTGAAATAAGAAAAAGGAAAAACAAACAAATAAAAACAAATTACCATTTGAAGTGTACGGTTCCATGGCATAAAATGCATTCACATTGTTGTGTGACCCTGGCCACCATCCAACTCCTGAACTGTTTTATCACCCCAGACTGAACTGTGCACCGGTCAGACACAACCCCTGTCCCTCTCCCCGGGGCCCTGTCCCTCTCCCTGGGCCCCTGTCCCTCTCCCAGGGGCCCTGTCTCTCTCCCCGGACCCCTGTCCCTCTCCCCGGGGCCCTTCCCTCTCCCTGGGCCCCTGTCCCTCTCCCTGGGCCCCTGTCCCTCTCCCCGGGGCCCTGTCCCTCTCCCTGGGCCCCTGTCCCTCTCCCTGGGCCCTGATGACCATCGCTGTACTTCCCGTTTCTGTGACTCTGAGGTGGCTCCTGTCACTGGAATCACACTTTATCTGTCCTTTTGTGACTGGCTTATTCTACTTAGCATGTGTCCCGCAGGTTCCTCTGTGTGTCGCATGTGTCAGAATTCCCTTCCTTTTTGAAGCTGAAGCATATTCTGTTTGCGTCTTCACGACATCTTGTTTATCCATTCATCCATCTGTGGGTACTTGGCTTGCGTCCATCTCGGGCTACTGTGAATAAAGCTGCTGTTGGCTTCATACGCGTTAGTTTTTCTTCTGTCTAGGCCTTTTTCTTTCTCATCTACTTCTATCTTATGCCCCTCAGTGACTGACATTAGACTCCACTGTAACCCCTCAGTATATTCGGCCACACTGCCTCAGCAACGTGAGATCTAACATCAACGCGAGATAAAATTCCAAAATCAAATGAGCTTTCCTACATGCAAAAGAGTTCTTAACCATCTGGCGGTTACCCACCCATCCAAGATTCTGAAAACCCTCTTCCACTTAAAAAAAAAAAAAAAAAAAAAGTGCCTCCATCACACAAATGTGACATTTTCAGTTTCTATTTTTTTTATTAATATTAAATCATAGCTGTGTACATTAATGAGATCATGGGGCACCATACACTGGTTTTATAAACAGTTTGACACATTTTCATCACACTGGTTAACATAACCTTCCTGGCATTTTCTTAGTTATTGTGTTAAGACAATTATATTCTACATTTACTAAGTTTCACATGTACCCTTGTAAGA
>CAUYPK010108760.1:0-11960 GCA_963574355.1 Loris lydekkerianus | reverse complement strand
ACATCATAATAAAGATATTTATACCAGAATGTTTATTACAGTCCTATTCATCATTGCTGAATCATGGAAAAAGCCCAAGTGCCCATCAATCCACGATTGGATTAGTAAATTGTGGTATATGTACACCATGGAATATTATGCCGCCTTAAAGAAAGATTAAGACTTTACCTTTTTCATGTTTACATGGACGGAGCTGAAACATATTCTTCTTAGTAAAGTATCTCAAGGATGGAAAAAAAAGTATCCAATGTACTCAGCCCTACTATGAAACTAATTTATGGCTTTCACACGAAAGCTATAATCCAGTTACAACCTAAGAATAGGGGGAAGGGGGAAAGGGAGAGGAACGAGGAGGGAGGTGGGCAGAGGGAGGAGGGGTGGTGGAATTACACCTGTGGTGCATCTCACAAAGGTATATGTGCAACTTGGTAAATGTGAAATGTAAATGTCTTAACACAATAACTAAGAAAATGCCTAGAAGGCTATGTTAACCAGTGTGATGAAAATGTGTTAAATGGTCTATGAAACCAGTGTATGGTGCCCCATGATCACATTAATGTACACAGCTATGACTTAATTAAAAAAAAATAAAGTCTAGCCTTAAAACCATTACTTATGTTTGGTTTTACTTTGGAAAAAGTTGGTTCAAGCAAAGAAGAACTCATTTTGTCCTTTATATCTTGCTCATCCACTTGCAGTGTTCATGAAAGAGCTACATGTAGTGGTGGTGTGAGTAGATGGGTTGAGGTGTTAGGATTCATAACTTTTGGTTCTTATTTTTACCCCAAAACAGAAAAAAGCAGCGGCATATAAGAAACTTTACCATTATTGCAGGTAGGCTCATAAAGGGGGAGAAATGGAAGGTACTTTGAATATCCTCTATATAACAAATGGAAAAGTATGACCTGCAGGCCAAATTCAACCTGCCAACAATTCATAAGGCCCAAAAGCTAAGAATAATTTTTATAAATGAACAGACACAATACATGTAATGATAGGGAACATTAACTTTGATTTCCAACTCAGCAAAATAGCATTGTCCCAAAAGAGTTTCCATTCTTCTCATTAGTAGACCCGTATTGTTTTTTGTAAAAAAATCTTTATTACTATATTTAAATTACATCAATAAAATTTGTTTCTCTCTCTTTCTCTGTAATTACCTACATCATAGCCTTAATTTTACTTCTTGGCCCATGGAGCCTAATATTTTATTAGGTAGTCCTTTAAAGAAAAGTTTTCTAAACTATGGTGGTGATTGCTGTGGTTCTCAAACTTTATCATGGATCAGAATTACCTGGAAGGGCTAGAAAATCACAGTTGCATTGTCAGAATGTCTGGTATGAACCTGAGAATTAATTTCACTTTCCTCTTTTTCCCTCCCTCCCTCTCTCTTTCTGTCTCATTTCTTACAAAGTCTCACTCTGTTGCCCAGGCAGGAATGCAGTGACCCAGTGAATTGTTAACTTACTGAAGCCTTAAACTCCTGGGCTCAAGTGATTCTCCTGCCTCAGCCTAAAACTGCAAGTGTATGCCACCACACCTGGCTAAATGTTTTTTAATTTTTCCAGGGGGAGATGTGGGTCTCCTTCTGTTGCCCAAGCTGACCTAGAATCCCTGGCCTCAAATTCTCAAATCACCTTCCTGTCTTGGCTTCCCAAAGTTCTGAGAGTACCTGCACTAGGCCCAGTGCCTACAGAGAGTTTGCATCTCTGACAAGTCCCCAGGTGATGCTGCTGCTGCTGGTCCTGGGCGTGTACATTAAGAACCACAGGTCTACTTCAATCTTTGCACTGGTGGAAACTGAGTTCTAATATATTATGTCACTTACCTAATGTCACATCTATAAAGTATCGACATTGTATTTCAAATATGGCTTTTGGTTTTAGATTTAGACTTCTTTCCAATATAATAAAACTTTTATTGACCTAATGAATTCTGTACAAACTTGAAATAAATTAAGAAAAAAATTCACACTGAAATCTATTTATCTGTAGAGTGATGTCTCGAGGGTGCAGACCATATCATTTTGCAGGCCTAATGACTTTTGAAAGCTGTTTTCAGGGATACATTAAGCAGACATGGATCTGTTCTTAAACTCATCACCCTGCATGCAACATGCATCTGGCCAAGAATCAATAAGAACACCATGGGGAAAAGACCTATGCAGTGAGTTCTATGTGGCAGGTTATTCATCTAACCAACGATTCTACACTGACATCAACCAAGCCACCATCTTACCTATCGAGTCTCATTCTGATAGTCCTTTGCATCCACTAAACAAATCCTCTGAAGAAATCTGAGATTTTAAAACAAATCAAACAAACAAACAAAGACTTCTGAAAAATCTAGGTTAAAAGCTCCATAATTTTGCCAGGATTACAGAGCTATTATTGCAATCAAATTCCACGAGGTATTGTGGTCTCAGTCATGTAAATGTGTCAACCGGTCTGTGAAACTAGTGTATGATGCCCCATGATCATATCAATGTACACAGCTATGATTTAATAAAAAATAAAATAAAATAAAATAAAAAGAAATTCAAATTTCCTATTCTTTTGCTTAGAAATGGAAAAGTGAAATTACCTCATCTATTGTAATGATGTAAGTTTTAAGACTTACATCCTTTCCATGTAAAATTAAGCAATTTGTGGAGACTAACACTGGCTGGAATAGAAGCCCCAGCATTTGTCCCCAGCCAAAACAATGAAGGAACAACAGCCTTTTGAAGTAAATAACCAAAGGAGAGCCGTGGAGCAAATCACAGGGGTAGCCAAACACCCTCTAGAGGACAGACGCTCAGGACGACCACATTGAGAACAGAAGGAAACACCTCACCTCTACCACCCCATCCCCTAGTTGGAACCAGTTGAGAATCAGGAGTGCCCTCTCCAATAAGGAGAAGGCAAGCAAGTGGACCCCAGCAGCCCCATTGCCTCATTGGATACCAACGGTCCTCACCACTGGGGACTTCTGCAGTCTTGAGAGGTGCTGCTCTAGCTGAGGGAGCTTCCTGAAGTCCACGCAGCAATGTTCTCCCCAAGAAGGAGCTGACTCTGTGCCCCACTCCCCATGACCTTTGCAGCTACTGATCTGTACCATCTCGAATCTGGAACCACTGCAGGAAAGTGTGCTGCTCCAGGTGCAAGTTGTCACAGTACCTTTCCATCCCCCATGTTTTGTCATCACTGAGCCACCCCATCTTGTGGCCTGCCACCCCTGAGCCAAGCTCCTCCTATGTCTTACCCCAGGAGGCTGTTACAGAGCTGGTCCATCAACCCTTCCCAGTCACTGCTGTACCTTGCAGTGGGGAATTGGTCTTTTGCCTGAGCTAAGTAGTCACACATCCCAAGGCTGAACTGATGTGCCCTGTGTCTCAGGGAAACAGATCAGTGGCTAAGCTGGGACATTACCTGCTTCCTTGGAACTTGACGTTCTGAGAGTCCAAGCTGCTGAGACACCCTTTCCCAGTAAGTGGAGTCCGCAACATGGTGCTTCTTTTCTCCCAGGGCTCATGCCACCACTCTGCTCCACCATAGCCAGGTCCTTGTTGCCACTGTGGTTGGCTTCACAGAGTCTGGGACACTGCCACGACCCACCATCTCAGGATCCAGTGCCAACAACACGCGGTGCCTTGTCATGTGGGTCCTGAGTTGTCACTGTGTCTGTTAGCTCTTGTTCTCAAATTGCAGCTGTCCCTGATCCTGGGCAC
The DNA here is from genome assembly GCA_963574355.1 of Loris lydekkerianus. Classification (NCBI taxonomy): domain Eukaryota; kingdom Metazoa; phylum Chordata; class Mammalia; order Primates; family Lorisidae; genus Loris; species Loris lydekkerianus. Next base: position 8,251 of record CAUYPK010108760.1, on the reverse strand, counting down.
AAGCCTTCAGAACACAAGCCTGAAGTGTGTGCCCCACCCCAGGGTCAGGGGCTTCAGTAAAACCCAGCCTTTTGGGTCCAAGCTGCTAACGGATACCTCAGAGCCACAGACCTTGGCTTTTTGGACAATCTATATCAAATCCTGCTTTGGAGAGTGAACCCGCACCGAAAGACCCAGGTGCCATAGTAGGTTCATGAGATCCTGAGCCCAGGTCCAGCGGCTCTGAGCATCTGTGTAGCTGGAGGTGGATTATGTCAGACTTGACATACAGATAGAGCCTGTCAGCTAAGACTCTATGTTGTGGAGGAAATAAGCATAGGAGAACCAGACGCCTCTGCCACTGGAGCCCCTAATAGCCTGAGCTGCCGCTGCCACAGGCTGCTCCAGTGCAGGCTACGGAGGCACCACCGTTGTGGGGACGCTGGTTGCAGGCGGAGTCACTGCATGACTGCAACACCACCAATGTGTACCCAAAACCAGTCAATGCCCTTCCCAACTAGTGCACTAAGGCACGTACACAGACAAAAGTCTCTGCCTATGAAAGCCAGACTGTAAAGTTTGGAAGGGATGATTATTCCACTGAATGCACAGACATGAACTCAGGGACATGAGAAACATGAAAAAGGAGCCATAACACCACCAGAGGAACATAATCATTCTCGAGTAACTCACCCCCCCCCAAAAAAAAAAGAAAATTGCAAATCGCTTGAAAAAACTTGCAAATTGCTTGAAAAGGAATTCAAAACAATGATTTAAAGGAAACTCATTATTGTCAAGAGAATACAGATAGACAATGACCCAAGAGCTCCTCTCAGAGACACATTCTATTAATAATTAAACTGTCAATAGTCAAAGCCAAAGAGAGAATGTTAAGAGCAACAGAAGTGTCGTGCCACATATAATGGCATCTCCATTAGATGTCATTTAAATCTGTTTTTAGAAATGGAGAAAGTCTTTCTCAGACATGCAAAAATTCAGCCTCTTGTACTAAAGTCCCTGGTGCCACTGCCATGATCTCTGCGTATCCAGTCTTTCGTTGTCCATAAAACTTTTCCTTCAGTGGAAAGGGGGCATCAGCTGACCTGACAGATCCAGCTTCTAGAATATACAGTCTCTGAAACTTTTAAACAGTTGGTTGGCTGGCAAAAGGGTGATAGCAGGATTAAGAATAAATATGGTCTTGAGCGGCGCCTGTGGCTCAGTGAGTAGGGCGCTGGCCCCATATACTAAGGGTGGCGGGTTCAAACCCAGCCCCGGCCAAACTGCAACAAAAAGTGCGTGAGTGTTGTGATGGGGACCTGTGGTCCCAGCTACTCAGGAGGTTGAGGCAAGAGAATCACCTAAGCCCAGGAATTGGAGGTTGCCATCAGCTATGATACCATAGCACTCTACAGAGGGCTACAAAATGAGACTCTGTCTCTAAAAAAAAAAAAAAAAAGACTAAACATGGTCTTTAACAGCAAGTTATAAGTAGCTATTGAGGCAAAAAGGTCGTCCTCTCACAATATTGTTCAGTGTCTGAGAAGTGTGCCACTAGTCTGGGATATCTCCAGGCATCTATATAAAGACTCCAAGGTCATTTCTTACTTTTGTATTATTTACAAGTCAGGCAAGCCCCAAGCAGGAACAGTTAGTTATAAGCTGTCCCATTAAGGGCATTGTACATTGTCCCACTAAGGGCTTTGCCATCTGTCCAAAGTCTGGGATCCAGACACCATTCCTAGGAACCCCAGATTTGTCCGATTGCAGGTTTGCGAGTCCTCTGCTAAGCTCCCATCGGACAGGGCAGCTGAGCACTTTAAAAACTCTTAATAGTCCAACAACACTTCAAAGTTATCCCAGTCTCATGAACCTGACACTTCAATGTACCTGAGTGTTATTTAAGCTTGCAGCTTGCTTGTTACAGCCCTGCCTGGCTCTGCCTGGCTTACAGAGCCCCAGATGTGGCTAGTGTCAGGGTCTGGGCAGCAGCCTGGGGACGGCCTCCTCCCCCTAACTACCCCGTCCATGGACCTGGCCCCAATCTTTCCCCCACTTTCAGTCTTTCTCAGGGCTTCTGTGGGGACATTCGGAGCAGGGGGCTCTGGCCCCATCGTTCACCATCTGAGTCCTGGACTTAAAAAAAAAAAAAGTTTTCTCTCCTGGGAGCTTTTTGCTACTGGGAGACTTTTGCAACTTTTTGGGCAATGCTCTTTCTAATGTTGTTCTTTCTTACAAAAAGCATACTAATTGTACATAGATTATCCTCCTCTGAATTCAGGCGTGCCCTGGCCAAAATGTGCTTCCCACAGTAAAAGTCCATTCCAGATCCCAGTCCTAACCTCAGGCCATTCCCTGCTCAGGGAGAAGCACAAGCCTTTTGTTTATACTTAGCTGCAGAGTAAGAAAACATTTTGGAGCAGAATATACACAAACATAAGGATGGTAAATAGCCAAAACCATGTACATTAACAGGCAAGAAGTTTTAAACAAATACATACATTCTACATACTTTATAAAAAATCAAAAACATTTAAAAAGGCTCTGATAACAGACAACTTGAAATTTTAGAGAATATGTTAATTTTCAGGATGTCTGTAACACATCTTAATAAATACCCTGTTCCTGTTCTAGGCAAACAGCAAAGGCGGACATTTTTCAGGGACTATCATTGTTAAGAGGAATTCTGTCAAGCAACACAGTTGCCACGGACCCGGTGCCACACAAGCAGGCATAGGCATTGCTTCCCGGCTCGGCCACTGGCCCCCGAGCCTGCCTGCCTATCACGAGGGTACCTGGGAGTGCAGAGAGCTGAGAAGGTGTTCCCTTTCCACCCCTATGTCCCCCCTGCCACTCTGCTGCTCTTGGCACTGGGATACTCAATTCATATGAATAAAAGAAGGGCATTTGGCATTGTTATTCATTTGTGAGTACTCCTTTATAATCCAGTTTGGAAACACATACATACAAACATATAATACACAAACATACACAAGACATACCTGCACATGCCCTCAACACACTCCCACAAAATTTCAATATGTTTTACTTTAGAATTCCGGCCATGAGATACTCTATACAAGTTCAAGTCACACTTCGAGGTTTCACTTAACAGCCTCTGCTCCCTACTCTCCAGCACATATATATTAACTTACAGTCCAACTTGCAACTATAAGTTGACTATTCAGACAAAATACCAAGGGACTTTTAGACGGGACTTTTCTATGTGGTGACAGAACCTTCAAATAACAAACAGACAATATCGAGAAGTCTCAATGCAAAACACCAGGGCCAATCAAACAGATGAGAATCCAAAGAGGACAAAAAGCCACCCCAAATGTCACCACAGCTGGAACATCCCACACGGTGGTCCAGTCACCAACACCCCCTCAACTGCCATAACGGGACGGAAGGGAAACCCTCCCAAATGGTGGCCTCGTCCTCCAGTTCCCTGGGAACCCCAAGTGAGCTCCTTATTTAAACCAGGTCCCCCAGTTCCGTCCAACCTCCTGACTGTCATCCCCTAAAGGCACCTGAAAACAAAGAAAACCATCTAGAAGGTCTGACAACCCCCACAGGGGTGGAATCCTGGTCTCACCATGCACCTTGCGCGGGGAACCTATCCACACAAAAGCCTGACGTCTGCACCGTTTCCTTCTCAACTCAGTTCAGGTTGCGGGGAGCCACATCTACTTAGGGGGACACACAGATGGGAGTTCCCCGAGTTACAACAGGCTCTGGCAGCTGCTGGGACCGTCCCTTCTCTCTCCCCCTGAATAGAAGCCGCTCCTTCTGCTGTAGACTCCACACTCAGCCGGCTGCTCCCTGCTTCTCCAACCGCTGCTGCTCCCCGGGAGCCAGTGAGCCCACCCAGGGAGCACCCAAATCTGTTACCCAGAGTCTGGTACTTTTTGAGGCCACATCAGAGAAAAGGAAAACAAGTGGTTTTTGAGAAGGGGGAGAGGGGAATTTATTACTTTGCCAACAAAGGAGGAAATATGGCAGAATGTTTGCCTCAAAATACTGATTTTTCCTCAGCACTATTTCTGTAACTCGTCCAGAAGACAGAGTTGGAGGGAACACGTTCTCACCCATTTCTCTCAGTCGGCACCACCTTCAAGCCAAAGACACCACACAAAAAAGAAAACTACGTTCCCAATATCTCTGATGAACCCTGATGCAAAAATTCTCAATAAAGTACTAGGAAATCAAATTCAAGGACGCGTCAAAAAGATTATGCATCACAAACAAGTGGGATTTCCCCTGGCACATTAGGTTTTCTTTTCTCTTTCTTCTATTTTTCTCTTAGCCCTGATATCTGGAACACAAGCTTTTACATGTGCAAATCAATCCATGTGATACTAAAGCAGCGCCGATGGTTCAGGGAGGTGATCATGGAAACCATTCATGAAACAACAAAGTAATGTTCAAACAAAAAAAAAAAAAGTTTATTAACAACTTGCAGCAAGCCAGGGCTTGCTGCAAGTTGCTGGATTATGCAGCTTTTAATTTTTATACCTGGATTTTGGGAAAGTGTTAACTGACTTCTGGAAAATCCCATTTGCTTCATCGATCCAGTGATCCGTTCACCTAGGGTCTTGGTCAAGCTGATCCCAAACTATGCTTAACTAACTTCTCCTTTGGAAAGTCCGTAAAATAAGAATAAGACATTGATCAATCATGGGATGTTGACTAACTTCTCTTTGGAAAGTTTCTGTTCCTATTGATTAATCCCTCTGTGGGAGCCTTAGGAGTTGAAGGGTCTCTGAATTTCAAAACTCTCCAACTACAATTTCAGCTAATTCTGCCTTGGTAATAGCCCAGGATAGTCTATCTCTCCCACCCTGCACATGTCTAACTGCCTAACAACATTAACAGATTGAAAAACATAACTCCACGATCACATCGATTGCTGCAGAAAAGGCATTCAACAAAATTCAACTGCCTTTCTTGATAAAAATGTTTAACAGTTTACATAGGGAAGGAAAGTTCCTCAACACAGTAAAAATCATTTTTGAGGAAACTATAGATAACATCATAGTCAATGGGGAGAAACTGAGAGCTTTTCCTCTGTGCTCTATAGAGTTTTGCTTCTAACTGCTACATTATACAATTGAGAAGGACCAAGATTCATCTGTTGCCTGAAAATCACTTCAAGTATAAACGCAGCTTCTGCTAATGCAATAATGAATCTCTGCTGTTCGCTGAGGAATTCTCCCCACATTTGCTCATCTGGCATGCTCTAACGCCTTGCTTCTAGTTCAATTAGTGGTCATCTTTAATTCTAGATTCCAGAACTGGAGAAATTTAGAACAAAATGAGATTTTGTGAGATTGGAAGGAAACCCCCCCCCCCCCAATTTTATTTAAAAATGAAGTTCTGGACAACCAAGGAGTTTCTCCAGAACTATTCTTATGCAGGCACCTTTTCAAATGTTCCCACCCAACTACACAGTCATGAAGCTGTTTGCTTTCTGTAGATCTGTCTTTGGAAAACGTTAGCTCACAGTTGGAGGACAATGTTCACATCTTAGGTTGTACCTTTAATAAAGGACGAATTGTGTGATGGTTTAGTAAAAAGGTATGTGTGTATCAATTTTTCATGAACAGGACATTTTGTGCCTCATTATACCTTAGAGGAACCGTTTCCTACTACAAGCATGCCTATTTTAAGCCACTGGTGAAAAGAAAAGCCCAAGAACAGTGTAAGTGACAAGTATTTTCCTCATTCTTTTTTGTTTCTATAGAAATGCTTTTAGCATGAGAGTGCTATGGACACAGCACTGTTGAAGGTCAGACAACATACACATTATACTTGGTTATAAACACGACAGATGATGGCTGATAGCGCAGATCTCTGAAAAGGAAGATGCAATCGCAGGGCTCACCATACAGACCGATAGTCTTTGCGTGGTTTTGAAGTTTGTGCTTCCTTCGGAATGAACTGAATTTTAAAAGTAGCCCTCTTTGGGATGACAGGGCAAATTCTAAACCTGAGTTATATGTAAGTGTAGAGAATCAGGTGAATACTGGGAATAGAACATGGAATTAGAAGTTGAGACCTAAGGAAGTACAGACAACAGAATTAATAAAGATAATTTCCTTGTGTGCACGCTACAAGTAGATAGCTACACGTGATCTATTTTCTTTTCTCTTTTTTCTCTGTATTGTTACTGCCCTCTCTTTTTCTCCTGGCTTGGCCCTCCTTCTTCTTTCCTTTTTTTTTTTTCTTTTCTTTTTCTGTCCTTATCTTTTCTTTTAGTAATAGTGTTTAAATGAGATTTAACCCCCACAAAAGGAAAACTGAACTTAACAGAGTTATTGATATATAATCAAGCTTTATATAAATTATTGAGAAAGATAAGACCAAAGAAATTGCATTGGTCTGTAGAGAATCATGACACTTTGAAGACCTAATCGGTTTTCTCATGGTCTACAAAATAATTGAGAGGAAACTTTTTTTTTTTTTTCCATATAGTCTTGGAAATGAGCATTATGAGCATATGACTCTTCCTTTTATTACTTCTCACAACATTGTGAAGAAAAAAACTTGGCTTGGTAGCTTAGTAGTTAGTGCACAGGCCACATACACTTGGGCTGGTAGCTTCAAACCTGGCCAGGCCTGCTAAACAATAATGACAACTGCAACAAAAAAATAGCCTGCCTACTTGGGAGGTTGAGGCCAGAGAATCACTTAAGCCCAAGAGTTTGAGGTTGCTGTGAGCTGTGACACCACAGCACTCTACCAAGGGCAACATAGTGAGACTCAGTCTCAAAAAAAAAAAAAAAAAAAAAAAGAAAAAGAAAAGAAAAAGAAAAAGAAAAAAGATAAAAACACCTTAAAAACATCTACATATTAATTGAAAATTGAAAATATCATTATGGAGCTATTCCTTCATGGGGTCCATTAAGATTATTCTTATTCAGCTTAAGGACTGGACGAATATCCATTCCAACTTCAATACTAGTGGTAATTAGTGAAGTGGAATTATGAAGCTGCATAGCTCACTGAACAAGGCTGTCGCTGGGAGAGAAACAATCTGGCTTAGACACTTCTGCTATCAAGCTCCCATTGATTTTAATGTGCAGGAATCTGGTCCTCTAATTTTCATTCCAAGTCCCTCTTTTGTTCATTTCGTGACCATGAGGAAGGTGAATTGAATTCTTTGAGTGTGTTTCTTCCTTTTTTGATTTTTACAAATTAGCGTGTCTATAAATTGCAGATGTCATTCAGCATAATTACAGATTGTTATATTCTCCACCCATGTGCCTTCTGCATTTCATTGAACTAAAATTATAGCAACTCTGTCCATTGAAAGATGTTCTGGAAAACCATGTACATCAGTCCACAGAAGCCTTGTAACATTAATGTGTATCTGTATATACTGCAAACACATTAAAAAGGTTTGTCAGAACTAATCGAGTCCTTTACATCTGGAGTGTTGTTATAAATAGTCACGTTTAAATGGTGTCTTCATTTAATTCCATTCAAAATCAAATAGGATACTATCTGGATAACTAGTGATTTTACAGAGATTGAGAAACATAAAACAGCAAACACTGTTTTCTTTCTGGATGGTATATTTTTCCAAAGATCATAAATAATAAGTGTCTTGTATATAATGGCATTTATGTAGCCTTTACATTTCAATATGATTTATCAAACCTAGGAAGGTTGTAAAACAATAATATTCAAAATATTCTCAAAGAATGGCCTGATGGTTTATTAATTAACTTCTAAAATAGGCTTTTTAAGGTAATAAGCAGACTCACTTGTTTAGTTTATATTTATTCAGTGTAAAACAGCCATGTTGTTGGTTTTGGTTTCTTGTTGACCTTGAAATCCTCTTAAAATATAAGAGCCGCCCCAGAGTATGTCAGGGTATTCTTGCCTGGCTAAGAACTCCAAAATGTACCTGTAATTGTGTCCATAATCAAGGATTCAAGGGGCTTAAAACAGTTTGCTTGTTTATTCTTGAGAGGTAAAGACAGATATGAAGTTTTTAAAGTAACAGCAAAAACTTTTACTTTCCTGATTAAAGTAATATCCACAATTTCTTTGGGACTGAAGAGATGAAATCAATAGTCTAATAGCCTGCCTGGCTTCCTTCCTTCCTTCCTTCCTTCCTTCCGTCCTTCCTTCCTTCCTTCCTTCCTTCCTTTTTTTTTGAGACAGAGTCTCACTGTGTTGCCCTCGGTAGAGTGCTGTAGTGTCACAGCTCACAGCAACCTCAAACTCTTGGGTTCAAGCGATTCTCTTGTTTCAGCCTCCC